>DF360350.1:25017-51622 GCA_000787875.1 Solanum virginianum | reverse complement strand
TTAAAATTTTGGTTTGGTTTATTTTGGTTTAGTTTTTTCGGTTTAAAAAAAATTAGTTCGATCGGTTTTTTCAATTTGAACCAAATTATGCCCAGCCCTATTCATGAGTACGATAGTTGAACATGAATCTACTAAAAAGACCACAAGAGGAGAAAATTAGGGAGATGTCCATTTTGAGTAACACTAAGTCAACAAAAGAAATAACAAGAGCCAAAATGGGGTCGGTTTTGTTGGAGACTAAAGACAAATAGATGTAGAATTCTCACAAGAAAAAGTTATATGAAAATTGTAGGCTGATCTCTTTTTTCACAACTAGTTTTGCACTAATAAGATTTTTTTTTAAATTTTGTTTTTTATAAATGTAACTGTGAGGTGTTGCTGCATGTATATATACACATAAAAAAACACTTATGTTGCATAAGGGAAAAGGATAATATTGATTAAAAATAACAATCTTAGTTTGTCTTAGAAAAAAAGGTCACCATTGATTATTACCTATATAATTGGGATTCACATGCATAAGAAGGAAAGAAAATGTAAAAACCCTAATTCTTTTCACCTAGTCTGCATAAATACGCAGAGAAAACTAAGAAGATGGCTGAGAAAAATCACTGGAAGAGAAACCACGAGGGCCATCTACGGCTCGTAGAAGAGGCCTTGTAAATCCCCAAGTGACTTGGTGAAATTTTCTAAGTCTGAGGCCCATGTATGAGACAACATATAGCCCGTATATTAATCCACAAGCTATAGATTATGTTTTGTTAGTTGGTGATCCAAAAATCATCTTTTCAGTATATTGAGTTATGAGTTATCAGATGGCCCTAGAAGTATTTACGACCAATAGAAGAGGTTTCATAGGTCTTATGACAATTTTTAGTAACTCAAAATTTTGGACACCTTACCTACGAGAGTCTATCTATGGCCCATAAAAAGAATTACGACCCATAGACGGGGTCTCAATTCCTGTCGCCAGTTTTTCAGAAGGATATTTTTGTCTTTTCCTATTCCCTTTTAATATAATCCTTGGACGTTTTGGACTTAATTAAAATCCTAATATAAAACCCTAAGTGTATTTTCACCTTTCACTCAAGCTTAGAAATTATTGAGAGCAACAAAAAAGGGAGAAAAGTGAGGGTTTCAAGTTTAAATGCAAGGTTTGACTGAGGTTTGATTTCTTCTTCTATTTTTAGGTATGTAAGGCTTCCTAAAGTGTTGAACTACGTTCATTCACATGACCTTTCTTCTTATTGAATCAAAATTGAGCAATAGAGTCAAGTCTTAAAAATTTTGTATCTCAAACACCGAATTATCTACATTTACCTTGAGTTTTCATGGTTATAAACTAAATGATTGATGCATTATACAATTGTTGACATGAGATTGAAATATAAACTTTATGCATTGACATCATGAACTCTAAATTGCATGATTCATGAAATTCTATACATGGACTGAGTTAGAGTTTGGATTTGATTGTCTGAGTTGAGTAAATTCAACATAATTGAGCATGAGGAGCATATAGAATTATAACTGCATATCCATTGATTCATTTTGCTTGCAATCTATTACGAGTCTAATTAAGTGAGTACAAATGACCATTTGAGTGTGAGTTGAGTCTGATTGATTTCCTTGATTAACTGAGTTGATGAAAACTTGAGATGAGTTGAGTTGAGATAATCCAATGAGGTTAAAACTAGAGTTGATAGACATGATTATTATTGAGACAACTACTCTAACCCACATAGCTATTTTGCCAGCATAGGATAGAAATGTAGCACATTCTAGCAGCTTTTGTCCCAAACGATGTACATTTATTATTGATTTGTGTGAGAGTTAATTGTTATTTACCTTGGTAAGTTTAGGACGGGCATGACAATGAAGTCATATTCATTTTATATCACCAAACTAAATGGTGGTTGGATTGGATGCTGGTTAAAAGAAACTTCTAAGCAAACATTGATTGAGCATAATATTTATAAACTAAGTTTATTTCTACTGATTCTATTTTAAATGCATGATTTATTTTAAATTTGCATATTTGTTGAGTTGAGTCATGAGTTGTTTGAGTTGAGGTGAGTGATTTCAGCTTTACTTTCTAGAGCCATTTTACATACCAGTATATTCCATGTACTGACGTCCATTTAGACCTGCATCATTTTACAATGCAGATATGGGTGATAGAGGACTTTAACGCATGCATCATTAAGATCTAGTTCAGTCCATTCCCAAAGTTGGTAAGCCCCCTGCTTTTCGGAGGAGCCTTTTTTCCTTGATCTAGAGTGAGTATTTTATTTGTTTGATTTGGGGTATCTATGGCTTGTCTTGGTACCATCTACATTATTGAGTAGAGGCTTAATAGAGATTGAGTAGAGGATTTGTTGAGTATTGTTATTTCCAAACTTATTATCACGACTCAACCCCGTGGGCCGTGACTAGTGCCCGAAGTGGGCACCTAGACACCAAACACAATGCCAGATTATACTAAATGTCTTATTTATTTTTACAAAAATTTCGGCATTGTTTCCTTTGTTTTATCTACTAACCCAAAACCCTGCACTCAGACAAACCCAGTAGAATATCATACAAATACGTATGCAGGCCGACAAGGTCACCGCTGCGGTTGAACTGCCCAACATACATAACATATATGTATAGTCGTACAAACTATCATAGCCCATACACACAGGTATCTACAGACCTCTAACCAAACCAAATAAAATCAGAGGACGGGACAGGGCCCCGTCGTACCTTCGAATGTACGAAAATGCATAATAGTAAATAAGTGTATATACCAAATGTTTGCTCTAAAGCAAAGGAGCACTTCAAACAACAGTCAGAAATCCTAAGCTGGGGGATTACTACTCTATACGCCAGTACCTACGGGCATGACACGCAGCCCCGAAGAAAGGGAGGGTTAGTACGAAATACGCACTGAATATGCAAGCAGAGGGTACAAAATGTAAAGTTGTATCACAGCAAGGGCAAAGTATAAAGATAAATGCGTATCCAAAATACACATACTTACTTCCCAATACATGAAACTGAGGGATAACTGAAACAAAAGTATAGCGAGCCAGTGTACATCCAAAAATATCAAACATAGGATAAGCGAGCTATTGTAAATCCAAAAATATCAAACATAGGATAAGTCAGTCATTGTATATCTAAAATATCACACATAAGATAAGTGAGTCATGCGTCCCTATACTTACAAGTCCTAATATAGAAATGGCATAGTGCAAAAGTTGGGCCGCTCAGATTATCGAATCGCGCCTACTAAGGATATGTCCTGGACCGCTCGTATTATTGAGTCGCACCCACTAAGAATATGTTTTGGACCGCTCGGATTATTGAGTCGCGCCCACTAAGAATATATTGTGGACCGCTCACATTATCGAGTCGCGCCTACTAAGAATATGTTCTAGACAGCTCGGATTATCGAGTTGCGCCCACTAAGAATATGTTTTGGACCGCTCGGATTATCGAGTCGCGCCCAGGTATAATGCCACGGAAAGAGTATAAGTCATACACAAACACGAGTTGTAGGAAAAGGGGGTTCTCTTGAGACTCATATCAATATACCAATCTTAATTAATATGGATAGTTGTGCTACTACATGTGGCATCACAGAGGACTAAGAAATAGGTTTACCTGAAACTAGAACTTAAATAGTGAAGTAAAGTATGGTGCCATCTAGTAAACTGGAATATGAAATATACTTAACACAATATTCACTTACATTTTCAGCTAAAAGAAATTTAAACAAGAAGATCAACAATTGCAGCAAGCCATGACTTCTAAGACTTAACAAGTAACAACTTCTAAAAAAAATAAAAAAAAGATTCTGCAAAACTGATTTCTAACAGAAAAACAGTCATGTAGCCATAGTAAAATGTAAATGAACATATTTTGTGAACAAGTATAACAGTCCGTAACTTAAGACATGAAGTCCAAGAGATATAATAACAATATGCTCAACACCAATATTAAAGGAATCCGTTTCTTATAAAATGAGGAACTAACACAGTCAACTTAGAGATAAAAGGTGGTTTAATTAACATAACAGTGACAGCCTTAAAGTACCTACTTGAAATTCTTGTTTCGTCGAGTACTGTAGATGAAACATCAATATTTCCAATGCTTATGACATCGTAGTAATCCGACCAAACCAGATTTGTGAAAAGATAAGACAAAATACCCCTCTTTTACAGTGATCTGTAATATATTGCGAACATAATGACAAGACCTTCTGGCAAGGGAGACTGACTTTTAGTTTGTACAAGTGAAAGCAATGTTCTTAGAACAGGTAGTGGGCACCTAGACACCAAACACAATGCCAGATTATACTAAATGTCTTATTTATTTTTACAAAAATTTCGGCATTGTTTCCTTTGTTTTATCTACTAACCGAATGCAGAACAACCGAACAAATTAAGACGTAGCAGAGAGGAACATTTAGTTATGACAGCAGCATGTAGATAACTTAATGATATTCCCCAAATAGATTAAAATCTCAGTAAAGGGTGATACGGGAGATAGCCATATAGATGAGGATATATTCGAACCCTTAAGAACTTGTATAACTACTTAAAACCTAAGTTTTAGATTTTGGGTGAAGAGCTGGACAAACCAGGAAAATAAAATGACTCAACCTACATACTGACAGACTATATTCATGACTGTAATTGGGAGATATGAAACTGATGACAAATTAATATGCTGCGATGTACATACTAAAGCAGGAAACAAACACAAGTTAAATCTTCTTGATGGGCCAGGGGTTAAAACAATTAAGTATGAGTCTTATCTTGAAAAACTGATCACAATATTAGTATAGAACATAAATAAAAATAGAGCACCACAGATCTTGGCTGAGCATTGGACTAAAACACAATGTAATTACTGCCAGATTCAATTATAGATGAGAAGAGGGCATGAATGATGCATATGAATGTATGAATAGGACTTAAATGAAATTGTTACTAAACCTAATTGTTTAACCAATGAATTAAACTCCTCTTAATGAACATACTGGAACATGGAACTAATAGTCAAATAAGATAAGAACTCGACCCAAATGATGATGCAACCACACAATTGACTAAGGACCGAATGGATGCATAACAGGGTCATCACTGACTCACTGGGCCATACAACTCTACATATAAACAAAACGCAGAGACAGATTAGCTACTGCTAGTGAAACTATTCTTACCCTTTAACAAAGCTACAAAAAATAGGGTTGATCAACACAACTCTATAATGCAACAGCGATGATTAACCCTAAACACAATACATATCAGCAAATTTCACATTAAACTAACCAACTGTGACGATAACCAAACATTCAGTATAGTCAGTAACATTTTTGTTTAACCTGAATATCACCATCTAATCATCACAATACAACATGTCTAGTTAAAACAAGAACTCAACCTGTGTCAGAGCAGCGAATCTAGGATGATGAGCTTGACAAATATTTTCTACCACCTGAACCGTGAATCCAAGCTTACTTGACCTTACACTGTGTGGACTTTGGGAAATTGTTACTAAATATCAAATAACCTGCTCGCTCGAGTTACTGAGGAAACATTCTACTTGTGATTAGAAGAGAATTAAGAAATCATATTTTCTGGCAGTCTCAAACAAGAAAATCAGATCAAAAGCATCAAGGTAAAGAAAATCTATGAAAGCCGAATACAGATACATTAGATAAATTATGGATTTTAGTTCTCTTTGATTTACCCAACTAAATAAACAAATCAAAATTCTAAGTACAAAAGCAACTAAAAATCAGAATTTGACTTGTAAAATTAAAACCAATCCTCCCAAACACTTTGCATAGAGAGTTATCAAATCTTTACAGAACATAAAATAAAGCTCTAAATCACAAATAGATGTTACAACCGACTTAAATAAGAACAGAACATAGATTTTAGATAAATTAGTAGATTTTGGAGAAACCCATATATTATTCTTTAAGAATTTCCAGGAATCATTCTGTGAAACTTTAAGTTCTCAAAACAGTACATGAAGATTTTGAACTCATAGACAACAAATAGAGAGGACCTAAAAATAGTACCTTATATGCAAAAGACCATTACTACTTCACATTGTAGAAGACCTTGGTGTCAAAGTTTACCACTGAAGCTTTACCTGAGAAATGTTGATATTGTTTTGCTTGAGAATAGATTTTCCGATCTAAAGAGCACTGATCTAGAAAACTTTGCCTAGAGAACTTTACCCAAGTATGGAATTATTGGAGAAAGAAGAGATGTGGTATATATATCCACACAACTTTGACCCTACCCCTACACACTTGGACCAATTGTGGCATAACACAACTTAAAGTGAGGCACTCTTAATTGTCTTTAAGGCTACAAGTTGTGAAAACTCCACTTTGATCCCCAAATATTTCCTAAGTGAGCCAATTAAGGACATACGGGGTCTAACACCCTAAGTTTTGAAAATTCTACTTGAGTCCAAAATTTCTGTAATGGTTCCAATGCTCAAAAACACGGGTTCTAACATCCTTTCCCCTTAAAATATTCATCCTCAAATGTTAAATTAGCCTTACGGGTTTCGTAACCAACTTAGGAGGAGTTTCCTATTTCAATTATCACCGCAGCTACTAACACAACTCTATCACACGATCTAGAATCAGAAAGATAGAATAACATCCTAAATGTCCTATAGCCTCTTGTTTATAGATGTGGTGCACAACACACCGATAAATAAGACTCTACTAGATACGATCTGTGGACACTCCGAGGATGAACTGCTCTGATACCACTTCTGTCACGACCCAACCCCGTGGGCCGTGACTAGTGCCCAAAGTGGGCACCCAAACACCAAATACAATGCCAGATTATACTAAATGTCTTATTTATTTTTACAAAAATTTTGATAGATTTTCCTTTGTTTTATCTACTAACCCAAAACCCTGCACTTAGACAAACCCAGTATAATATCATACAAATACGTATGCGAGCTGACAAGGTCATCGCTGCGGTTAAACCGCCCAACATACATAACATACATGTATAGTCGTACAAACTGTCATAGCCCATACACACAGGTGTCCACAGATGTCTAACCAAACTAAATAAAATCAGAGGACGGGACAAGGCCCCATCGTACCCTTAAATGTACGAAAATGCACAATAGTAAATAAGTGTATATATCCGAAGCAAAGGAGCACTTCAAACAACAGTCAGAAATCCTAAGCTGGGGGATCACTACTCTATATGCCAGTACCTACGGGCATGAAACGCAACCCCCGAAGAAAGGGGGGTTAGTACAAAATACACACTGAATATGCAAGCAGAGGGTAGAAAATGTAAATTTGTATCACAGCAAGGCAAAAGTATAAAGGTAAATGCGTATCCAAAATACCGGCATACTTACTTCCTAATACATGAAAATGAGGGATCACTAAAACGGTAGTATAGCAAGCCAGTGTACGTCCAAAAATATCAAACATAGGATAAGTGAGCCATTGTATATCCAAAAATATCAAACATAGGATAAGTGAGTCACTGTAAATCCAAAATATCAAACATAAGATAAGTGAGTCATGCGTCCCCATACTTACAAATCCTAATACAGAAATGGCATAGTGTAAAAGTTGGGCCGTTCGGATTATCGAATCGCACCCACTACGGATATGTCCTGGACTGCTCAGATTATCGAGTCGCGCCCACTAAGAATATGTTCTAGACTGCTCAGATTATCCAGTCACGCCCTCTAAGAATATGTTGTGGACCGCTCGGATTATCGAGTTACGCCCACTAAGAATATGTTCTAGACTTCTCGGATTATCGAGTCACGCCTACTAAGAATATATTCTGGATCGCTTGGATAATTGAGTTGCGCCCAAGTATAATGCCACGGAACGAGTATGTCATACACAAACACGAGTTGCAGGAAAAGGGGGTCTCTTGAAACTCATATCAATATACAAATCTTAATTAATATGGATAGTTGTGCTACTACATGTGGCATCACAGAGGACTAAGAAATAGGTTTACCTGAAAATAGAACCTAAATAGTGAAGTAAAGTATGGTGCCATCTAGTAAACTGGAATATGAAATATTTACAAGTCTTCTTTAACAAGTATTTAAGTCATCCGACATAGAAAGAAACTTTAGTCTCTTTACTGGTATTTTTCGTTTGTCTGATTTTCAGATTCGCCCTTTAAGATGATAAGGCAAGTCTCTGTCTGAACCTTAATACACTTATCAACATGTGTTTTCACCTTTATTCCAGCAAGCCAAAATCAATCATAAATCATCAAAATTAAGCATCTCATTGTAAAAGATAAAGGGGACATTAACACAATATTCACTTGTATTTTTAGCTAAATGAAATTTAAACAAGAAGATCAACAATGCAGCAAGCCAACTTCTAAAAAAAAGTAAAAAAAAGATTTTGCAAAACTGGTTTCTAACAGGAAAACAGGCATGTAGCCATAGCAAAATGTAAATGAACATATTTTGTGAACAAGTATAATAGTCCGTAACTTAAGACTTGAAGTCCGAGAGACATAATAACAATATGCTCAACAATAATATTAATGGAATCCATTTCTTATAAAAGGAGGAACTAACACAGTCAACTTAGAGATAAAAGGTGGTTTAATCAACATAACAGTGACAGCCTTAAAGTACCTACTGGAAATTCTTGTTTCGTCGAGTACTGTAGATGAAACATCAATATTTCCAACGCTTATGACATCGTAGTAATCTGACCAAACCAGAATTGTGAAAAGATAAGACAAAATACCCCTCTTTTATAGTGATCTGTAATACATTGCGAACATAATGACAAGACCTTCTGGCAAGGGAGACTGACTTTCAGTTTGTACAAGTGAAAGCAATGTTCTAAGAAAAGGTGGATGCAGACCAACCGAATAAATTAAAACCTAGCAGAGAGGAACATTTAGTTATGAAAGTAGCGTGTAGATAAGTTAATGATATTTTCCAAATAGATTAAAATCTCAGCAAAGGGTGATATGGAGATAGCCATATATGAGGATATATTCGAACCCTTAAGAACTTGTATAACTACTTAAAACCTAAGTTTCAGATTTTGGGTGAAGAGCTGGACAAACCAGGAAAATAAAATGACTCAACCTATATACTGACAGACTATATTCATGACTATAATTGGGAGATGTGAAACTGACGACAAATTAACATGCTGCGATGTACATACTAAAGCAGGAAACAAGCACAAGTTAAATCTTCTTGATGGGCTAGGGGTTAAAATAATTAAGTATGAGTCTTATCTTGAAAAGCTGATCACAATATTAGCATAAAACATAAATGAAAATAGAGCACCACAGATCTTGACCTAGCATTGGACTAAAACTCAATGTAATTACTGTCAGATTCAATTATAGATGAGAAGAGGGCATGAATGATGCATATGAATGTATAAACAGGACTTAAATGAAATTGTTAATAAACATAATTATTTAACCAATGAATTAGACTCCTCTTAATGAACGTACTGGAACATAGAACTAACAGTCAAAACAAATAAGAACTCGACCCAAAAGATGATGCAATCACACAATTGACTAAGGACCAAATGGATGCATAACAGGGTCATCACTGACTCACTGGGCCATACAACTCTACATTTAAACAAAACGCAGAGACAAATTAGCTACTGCTAGTGAAACTATTCTTACCCTTTAACAAAGCTACAAAAAAAGCAGGGTTGATCAACACAACTCTATAATGCAACATCGACGATTAACCCTAAACACAATACACATCAGCAAATTTCAAATTAAACTAACCATTTGTGATGACAACTAAACATTCAGTAGAGTCAGTAATATTTTTGTTTAACTTGAGTATCACCATCTAATCATCACAATATGACATTTCTAGTTAAAACAAGAACTCAATCTGTGTCGGAGCAGCGAATCTAGGACGACGAGCTTGACAAAGATTTTCTACCACTTGAACTGTGAATCCGAGCTTACTTGACCTTACACTGTGTGGACTTTGGGAAATTGTTACTAAATATCAAATAACCTGCTCGATTGAGCTACTGAGGAAACATTCTACTTGTGATTAGAAGAGAATTAAGAAATCATATCTTCTGGCAGTCTCTCTTTGCATAGAGAGTTATCTCATCTTTAGAGAACATGAAATACAAGCTCTAAATCACAAATAGCTGTTACAACTGACTTAAATAAGAATAGAACATAGATTTCAGAGAAACCCATATATTATTCTTTAAGAATTTCCAGGAATCATTCAGTGAAACTTTAAGTTCTCAAAATAGTACATGAAGATTTTGAACTCATAGACAACAAATAGAGAGAACCTAAAAATAGTACCTTCTATGCAAAAGACCATTACCGCTTCACATTGTAGAAGACCTTGGTGTCAAAGTTTACCATTGAAGCTTTACCTGAGAAATGTTGATGTTGTTTTGCTTGAGAATAGATTTTTTGATCCAAAGAGCACTGATCTAGAAAACTTTGCCCAGAGAACTTTTCCCCAGGTGTGGAATTGTTGGTGAAAGAAGAGATGTGGTGTATATATCCACACAACTTTGACCCTACCGCCATACACTTAGACCAATTGTGGCATAACACAAATTAAAGTGGGGCACTCTTAATTGTCTTTCAGGCTACAAGTTGTGAAAACTCCACTTTGGTTCCCAAACTTTTCCTAAGTGAGCTAATTAAGGAGATACGGGGTCCAACACCCTAAGTTTTGAAAATTCTACTTGAGTCCCAAATTTCCGTAATGGTTCCAATGCTCAAAAACACGGGTTCTAACACTTATTCATTGGAAACTATGTTTTAGAAGAGTTATATATATATATATATATATCCTTATGATGCCTTTTAATTTTGAGTATTTTTTCGCTGATGAGTTGATGTGATGATAAGGTTAGGTGGTTCTCTTAGGTAATCAATAATGGTTCTTCAAGTGCCGGCCACAACAAGGGTACCCACCCGAGGAGTCACTAATTGGTATCAGAGTATAGAGTTCAAGTGTCTTAGGGGGTCTATGAAACCGTGTTTAGTAGAGTCTTGTTTATGGGTATGTTGTGAACCACACTTTATAAGTAGGAGTTTATAGAATATTAGGAATTATTACACTTTCTTGTAATCTGAGTTCATATGATAGAGTTAAAACCCTACAAAGCTCCTTTTAAATGGGTGTGTTATGCATTTGCAGATAATACCTCCTAACCATACCGTCATTCAAAGATGTACCCCAGCAGTGCCTACTCAGATAGACACGAGGGATCGGCCACGATAAGGGTACCCACCCGAGGAGTGACTAATTAGTATCAGAGCACAGAGTTCAAGTGTCTTAGGGGGTCTATGAAACCGTGTCTAGTAGAGTCTTGTTTATGGGTATGTTATGAACCACACTTTATAAGCTGGAGTTTATAAGATATTAGGAATTATCACTTTCTTGTAATCTGAGTTCGTATGATAGAGTTAAAACCTTACAAAGCTTCTTTTAAACTCATGTGTTACACATTTGCAGATAATACCTCCTAAGCGTACCATCATTCAAAGATGTACCCCAACAGTCCCTACTCATATGGAAACGAGGGGTCGAGGTCGACTAGCCAGAGCCACTGGTGTTCCACAAACACCTACTGTTCCACCTGCTTCTACCACATATATAGGCTGACTTTAGAGGAGCTATCACTATGCTCACCTAACTAGTAGCTTCTCCAAGTGGGAACCGAAGTTCATAGACTTTTAGTTCTAGCTCCTAAGAGCCAACAACTGCTACCAGGCTTAGAGATTTACTGAGGATGAACCCACCAATTTTGAAAGCTATGCATACAACTGAGATTGAGGGAGTTGAGCTTGCTGCCTATCAACTCAAGGAAGTGGCTAATGTTTGGTACAACCAGTGGGAGGAGCCAAGGTTAGGATGCTAAGCCTATGGTTTGTGATGAGTTCGAAAGTGCCTTTCTCGATCACTCTTTCTTCAGGAGTTGAGGGAGGCCAAGATTGAGGAGTTCATGAATCTGAAATAGGAGGGGCTGATTATTAAAAAGCATAGCCTAAAATCCATCAAATTATCCAAATATACCCCAGAGATGGTCCAGGATATGATAACAAGGATTAGGAAATTCCTATCTGGGTTGAGTAGACATGTGAAGAAAGAGTGTAAAGTGACATTCCTGATCCCAGGTATGGATATTTATGGAGTTATGTTCTATACCCAGCAAACTAAGGTGGATGAGCCGGGAGATAGGAGAAGAGCATTTGAGTAAGAAGGCCAAAGTCAACAAGGCCTGAGCCCAATCAGACTAAGCAGAGTAAGGGAGATAAGTCTTGCTTCTAGAAGAGGTCCACCAGTTGCACACCATCTTCAGCCAGTGCACCAGTCCTGAATACTAGATATGATCAGAAGTCCCAAGGTCAGCAAACTTTAGAGCACAAAGTTCACAGTCTTAGACCAGTGTGACCCTTGGCTTGAAAGGGAAGCCACCTTATGGGAAATGTGGTAGGATTCACCTGGGAGAATGTAGAGATAGAGGGAACAGTTGCTACAACTGTGGCTAGCCAGGCCATTTTCAGAGGGAGAGTTTAGTGTGGGGTAGTAAGGCCAGTCTTTGTCACATGGGGTCTAGGAGTGACATGGCGAATGGGAACCCGAGAATCCCCAAATAAGCCTCAAAGTATCCAAATTCACATCATTGGTTCGGAAGCACATTCAAAATTAATCACATAGTTCTAAGGGATGGGAAAATAGGACTCACGCTATGAGGATATGTTAGGGAAAAGGATTAGCATGAATTCACATAGCATATAATGCATAATAACTAAGGGGCGGGTAAGTATGACTCATGCTATGGGGGCAATTCAGGACTTAGGATCTTTTACACTGCCACATCAAACATATATATATAGCATTATTCCAATAATCAAACAATAATAGCCATAACCAAAAGATAACCATGATCATAAGGTTCAAATACAATGCATAATAGATAGATTCGAAGAGAGTCTACAAGATATCCAACAATGCCTCTAGTCATAAGATAGGATAGGGATCAAAACATATTCCGGGCTCACCCTCAAAGTATAGATAATATAAACAAAAGCAACTTAATGTAGTGGAATGGTGGCTTGTCCTTTGGAAGATAGGACTTACCACAACCAATGTCTAAAACTCTAAGCTAGCTATCGAATGATGAATGAAAGTAATCTTCGGTCCCTATATGGTGAGATCATGTAGGCAAAAGTATGCATTATTATGTTTAAATGTACTAAGTATGCGGGGTGCAATGCATGTAACTTACCAAAAGCTGTATATCAATGTTAGATAACAAGGGCACATAATGTAGAAAGTGATTTACAGAAAGGAATGTAATATAACAAGATGCTATGAAATTCATGATGCATGAATGCAAATGATGCTCATATATAATGGGGATGTGACCTTAACTGACATGAGTAAGACCAAGCAAGCTATTACTTAGAATCCCGATGAAATCTTCTCATTGGTAAAGAGGTCGTCTACTTGCCAAAGGTAGACCATACTTCACCTTACGGGACAACTCCCATTTCGCATAAAGTAACCTTCATTACGAGACAACTCCCATTTCGGATAGGATTTTCACGAAACACAAATCAAATCTAATTACTTCTTCTCCTTATGGGACAACTCCCATTATAGAGGCATCTTTCCTCATGGGACAACTCCCATTTTGAAAAGGAAACCTATGTTAGGCACATAGTTCAAGGAAAGAGAGCAAACCCTCCATCCATCGTTGCTAAGTTATTATTCCACAAGAATAAATATACGTATATATATAAATACATGCTTTCAAAGACAATATTCACCTCCAAGATCATTTCAATGCATCCTTAATCTTCAAATCCAAATACCATTCATAGGAATTTATAATTAGACTCAAATGCCAAAATCACAGCTTCATAGTTAATATACTCATGCATAGGAATAGCCCATTCATATACAAAATGGTGTAAACATCCAAAATGCTCAAAGAGCCATATTCAATAGACATATATGTTATCATATTCTTGTCATATCCAATATTTTATCAAAATCATATCATAGAACATAATTGGACTTAACCCATAATATAATTTCCATAAATTTTCATGAACATGAATACATATGCTATGTATGATATGAAGAAGGCAAGGGTAATTAGGATTATATCCAAAATTAACAATATATTGTGAAATTAAAGTAATTAGACCATTAAATCCATATTTAAATCCAACATAAGTTCACCCATGCATAAACAAGCTTTTAAGAAGGGACATGCCTACTTGTAATTTCATAAATGAAAACTAATTAGTTTCATATTTAAATTCATAGTTTAATCTCTCATGCATAAATAATTCAAAAAGGGAACATGCATACTTATAACTTCATAAATGAAAAGTAAATCATCATATAATGGTTTAAATCACATTAAAGTCATCAAATAAACACTACCCATGTATCAATAGAATTTTAGGAATCATAATATTCAAAATTCCAAATTTAAGTAAGCAAAATCCATGTAGGTTTTCTTGAAAATAATTATGGGTCTCCTTGATTGGAAGGAATCAAGTATCAACCCACATACCTAAGATTTTGAATTTCTTGAAATTGAGTTGTGAAAGGCTTGATGTTTGGAAGTGGGTCTTGGAATCGAAAGCTAGCTCTTGAGTTTCCTTGAATTTGTATTGGGGTCTTGATGGAGGCTCTTCAGAAATTTGAGAGTGTATTTGAGATGAGAATAATGAGTTTGGTCCTTTGGAATAGGTTTTAGGTCTTTTGGTGAGGTTAAGATAGCATTGGAAGTCTAAAAAGGTCACTAGAGTAATTAAAATTTATGAAAATGTCATAAGTGATCGGATGGAAATTTTGACAAAGTGCCTTCACGGGAGGTTTGACTGGCCGTGTGGCATCACTGCACAAGAGGGTCTCACAAAAACAGTCATAACTCCTTCATCCAAACCCAAAATAAGGTGAAACCAAGTGCGTTGGAAAGTTAACTCAAAGGGCTTTCATTTGGTAGTTGGTGGGCCACCCAATTCCTTTTGCGCTAAGTGATATTCCCTTTTAAATTTGACCTTCCTATCAGTACTTGTGTCAAACTTAGCCAACGGAAATCCCTTTGAACCTGGCTTAGTGTAGGGGACACATAATGGCCTTAAACAACATAAATGAGCTTGAATTGAAGTCCTGAAAGTGAACTTAGACCAAGCTTGGATGTTCTATAAGGTGTCACCTTGGTCCAAATCTTTTCGAAATCTAATCTCAAGCGTCACTAAAGCTATACAAAAATCTGGGTCCTTACATTATCTCCCCCTTGGGAACATTCGTCATCGAATATGGAAGAACATGGCTTAAAAGGATTTAATTAGAATTTGAAACTTTCAAACACTAGGTACACTGCTTAATTCACCATTTGAAAATCATCAAATGTTAAAACTTGTATCAAAACGTATTCAAATCATTTTAAAACATCATAAAATAAATTATTTTTGTGCACATATATGCATGTCATGTCATAAGACTAAGAGCGAAAGAATTAGGACCATTGAGAATAAGAACCTAATACCATGGGCTTAAGTAGATTGTAAAGGATAGAGGTGTCATTGCATCCTATTTGATTCCACTCCCCACGTAGCACTTTTAATATGCTGATCTCCATTGCAAAGCCTCCCCACTTGCCCATCCAATACATCAATCGGGACTTTCTCATAAGACAAGTTATCCTCAACCTCAAGGCCATCCAAAGGAACAATAGCACTAGTATCACCAACCAACTTTCTCAACTTAGACACGTAGAAAATTGAATGAATAAAGCTCAAATACGAAGGCAAATCCAATCTATAGCCACATTCCCACATCCCTCAAAAATCTCATGAGGGCCTACATACTGGGAAATTTGACTTTCCCTCCTTTCCAAAATGCATCACACCCTTCATAAGTGATACGTTAACATCCTTCCAATTACCAATACAAGACTTATGATCTCTCTCCAATATCTAAGTAAAACCCCTTGGATGACTTCGAACCCTCCAACTTTTCCCTAACTAATCCCACTCACTCCATAGCCTCCAACACTACACTTGGGCCTATAGAAGTCATATAATCTACCCAAATCATCCGATCAAAGACCTCTACCTTCTACCCCACAAAGCCCCAAACGGCATCGTACCAATGCTAGCATGAACGCTATTGTTGCAAGCAATCTCAATTAACGATAGATGATTACCATAGTTAACCTTAAATTCTAATACACAAGACCTCATCATGTCCTCCAAAGTTTAAATTATCCTCAACATTGATAGTAGTCTCAACCAATAAGAAATGAGTCAACTTAGTCCTCTGGTCAACAATACCCCAAAATAAACCAAATTGCTTTCAGGTCAGAGGCAACCCCACCACAAAATCCATGTTTGCCTCTTCCCCCTTCCAAGTAGGAATTTCAATATCTTGAGTCAAACCACCGGGTCCTTGGTGTTCTACCTTTGATCGTTGACAATTAGGGCATTCGAATATAATATTGGTTATATCCTTCTTCATACCAAGCGACCAATACTCTTGTCTCAAACCATAGTACCTCTTAGTAGATCTCAGGTGAATAGAATAATGAGAGTTATGGGCTTTACTCATGATTATATCCTTAAGACCATCAGCATCTGAAACATACAATCAATCTTGGTACAGAATTACACCATCTCCCCCTTGGGAGAAAACCTCTGTCTTCTTTCCTGCAACCAAATTCCTTAACTCAACCAATGATAGGTCTAAGTCTTACCTTCTCTTAACATCCACATCCACAAAGATTTGACCTCATTACAAACATGGTTATGACCATCATTGGAGTCGGCCAACTTAACATCCAAACTAGCCAAATGGTAAACATCTTTGGCCAACTCCTTCTACCCTTCACCCCCATAAGCCATACTTCCCATAGATAATCCACTAAGAGCATCGGTTACAATATTTACCTTGTTGAGATGATATCATACACTCATGTTGTAGCCCTTTAGAAGTTCCACCCTTCTCATTTGCCTCAAGTTAAGGTCCCTTTGAATGAACACCTATTGTAAAATCTTGTGATCGGTGAAGATATCAACACGTACCCCATATAAATAGTGTCTCCAAATTTCATAGTAAGTACCATGATCGCTAATTAACTCAAGATCATGAGTCAGGTAATTACACTTATGTACCTTTTATTACCTCGATGCATAAGATATCACATCACCATGTCGCATATGTACACAACCCATCTCAGTCCGAGAATGTCACGATCCAACCCCGTGGGCTATCACTGGTGCCCAATTAGGGCACTCGAACCCAAATACCCAACCAAAATTATAACCAATGTATTATTCTTATAGAAATTTTGGCAGAATTTTCTTTGTTTTACGGACTAACCCAAAACCCTGCATACAAAAAAACCCAGCATACACAACATATATATATATATATATGCGGGCCGACAAGGTCACTGCTGCGGTTAAACCGCCCAATATACAAGACATACGTACAAAGTCATACAAACTGTCATAACCCATACACACAAGCATCCACAGACCTCTAACTACATAAACTATACAAGACATACGTACAAAGTCATAAAAACTATCATAACCCATACACACAGGCATCCACAGACCTCTAACTACACAAACTAAATCAGAAGACGGGACAGGGCCCCCGTCGTACCCTCAAATGTACAGAAACACAAAAAAGTTAAATAAGTGTATTCCCTAAACGTTTAAAAGTGGGCTGGCCCCCGTCGTACCCTCAAATGTACAGAAATACCAAATAGTAAATAAGTGTATATACCCAGGTTTTTTTCTGAAGCAAAGGAGCACTTTAAATAGCAGTCAGAATCCTAAGCTGGTGGATCTCTCACCTGAACGTCTGTACCTACGGGCATGAAATGCAGCCCCCGAAGAAGAGGGGGTCAGTACGAGGTACGTACAGAATATGTAAAGCAGAAAGAACAAGGTATATATATCAGGGCAACCTTTAAAACAAACATATAATGGTTAAATGTATACCCAAAATATCAAAGTACTTACTTACCAGAACATAAGGTGTATAGCAAATAAAGCCAAAGTACCACGGTAAATGCATATCCAAAATATTACATCTTACTTCCCAATACATGAAAATGAGGGATAACTGAAACAAAAGTACAAAGACCAGGTATTTATCCAAAATATCAAAGTATCTACATCCAATATTCAATAAAACTGAGGAATAACTGAAATAAAAGTACAGAGAGCGAGTATTTATCCAAAACTATCAAAGTGTCTATTTCCAATATTCGATCACAAGACATTTACTTTCCAATCGTATCAAACATAGGATAGGTGAGCCAGAGAAGACCGTTGCACTCATAAGTCATAATACCAACATGGGATAAGTGAGCCAGGGAAGACCACTGCACTCACGTGAGTTAGGGAAGACCACTGCATGCCCACCCGTTACATACAAACATAGGATAAGTGAGCCAGGCGTCCCTATATTCACAAATCCTAATACAGAAGTGGTATAGTGCAAAAGTTGGACTGCTCGAGTTATCGAGTCGCACCACTAAACATATGACCTGGACCGCTCGGGGTGTCGAGTCGCGCCCACTAAGAATAAGATCTGGGCTGCTTGGATCATGAGTCATGTCCACTAAGGATATGTCTTGGACTGTTCGGATCATGAGTCACGTCCGCAGAGGATCTGTTCTGGACTGCTCGGACCACGAGTCATGTCCACTAAGGATATGTTCTGGACTGCTTGGATCACGAGTCACGTCCACAGAGGATATTTTTTGGACTGCTTGGACCATGATTCACGTCCACTAAGGATATGTTCTAGACTGCTCGAATCACGAGTCATGCCCAGGCATAATGTCAACATCGAAACACACACACACACATATATATATATTACGTATCCACATGACCACAACTGGCTCGAGAATCAGTAAACAATATCGTATCATATAGACATAATCATTATCACAAATCTCAAGCATAAGTAACATATTCGTATGAAAAATTAAAATAATATTTACTCTAAATTCTATTAAAGTTATCAGAATCTCATAAAAGGGTGTCGCGGGATCCACGGTTGATGGAAACTCGAACTAGCCTGACTTAGGAGGAACATACTTAGTCTAGATCATACAAACTACTATGCAATATTTCAGAATGATTTCTTATGGTAATTTGGGGATTTCTATCAAAAGTTATAAGCGTTTATGTTTTCGAAATGATTAGAACCTATAGTTTTTCCAAACTAATTAACTTCTTTTCAAACTCATACCATTTATGATCATATCTAAATAGATAGTCGAGAGAAATTGAAGGAAAGGAGCAGATTTTCTCGAATGCTCGCTTTTTTCCCTTTTTGTTGCAATGACAAGATTAGGAGAGATGCTTTTGAACCTTATTCTCCTATTCAAAATTCGAGAGATATTGTTGGAAAGGAGCAGATTTTCTCGAATGCTCGCTTTTTTCCCTTTTTGTTGCAATGACAAGATTAGGAGAGATGCTTTTGAACCTTATTCTCCTATTCAAAATTAGCATATTTTACTGGACAATCTAACTAGATGAGCACTATACCAAAAATGATTCAGCTGTTCCTAATTGGAGACAGAATTTTTGCAGTATGAGCAAAATTAGGTGTGGTGTGAAACAACTTCATATTCGAACCATTTAGTTTTTGTGTGTTATAACAGAGACACAAATGATATCTGACCCATCCACTCTCCCCATGGAAACACAAACACGAGATTTCAACTTTTTACAGAAAATATTTTCTCGAGAGCTAAGTGATTGTATATGAAACACATTGTCCATGAAAGTTACGAAAGCAAAAGTTAAAGCTGTTGACATTCACCAATACTTTATTTATCCAAAATAGTGTATGCAGTTCCTTATCTAAATTCATAAGATACATTCATAATTATTCACTCTGAGATATCTTTTGGTTTTTGAATTTAAATTTTGATGCCATATTTTCATTCAAAATAAAGAGTGATGAATTTGAAGAAATGAAAACCAGCATTAGATCAGTCTATGAAATGCATTTTAACATTTTCTAGTAATTCTTTGGGTCTATATATGGTTATTAATCTTTAATGACATAACAACTAAGGATGTAGCTAATTATGCATAGGAGTGGTAAAGAACGAACATAGACATATTTAGACTTGAATTGAAATCTTTCAAGACTTATAACATTCTCCATATTTAATTAAATCATGCCAAAGGATGTTTTAAAAGTGTTAGAAAATATACTCTTTAAAACGTATCAAACTTTTCGTACTCTTACAACTTGCAAACTTTAAATGCATAGGCGTCAAAAATATGACTAATTTCTTTAAGAATACGAAGAACGAACATAAGTCATACCCAAGCCCGAAAGATTAGAAACTTGAAACCAAAGAGTGCTGAAACTTTCTGTTGGGCATCACTAATCATACCCAAGCCTGAAAGATTAGTAACTTGAAACCAAAGAGTGCTGAAACTTTCTGTTGGGCATCACTTCATCCTATCACTATATCTTAGATAAATGTATCTGATAAAAACATTATCTGACAAGCATTTATAAACGGACAATTCTCAAGATTATCTCTCTGAACAATAATTTACAAGAGTACAAAAAGCTAGAATCAAATAACTATCTTTTTATAGGGGTCTTTCGAACCTTATAACATTAGTTATTTTAACTAAGTCATGCCATAGAACAAAATGCTCCGGGACGTCCAATGTCCAAAACAATTCAAATGTAAACCAACTCGATCTTATGCTTCGGGACATCCAATGTCTACAAACAATTTATAACATTGTCAATTAATTAACTAAAGACTTCTCAGAGTTAAATTCCAAAACAATTCAAATGTAAACCAACTCGATCTTATGCTTCGGGACATCCAATGTCTACAAACAATTTATAACATTGTCAATTAATTAACTAAAGACTTCTCAGAGTTAAATTCCAAAACAATTCAAATGTAAACCAACTCTATCTTATGCTTCGGGATGTCCAATGTCTACAAACAATTTATTACATTGTCAATTAATTAAATAAATACTTCTCGGAGTTAAATTCCAAATTTATCCTTAATTCTATAAAAATTTCGGCAACACTTCCCCTATGATATAGGCTGGCCCGAGAATCATCTTGGCTCAAATTAATCAACAACAACAACAACAACAATAGCACCCCAACAACATCCACAAGCCATTCCAATGCCATTACAACATCAAAAATACCAAATAACGTCATTTTATCACAACTACAAAAATGGGACAGCATGCTTATACATATATATAAATGATATTCAAGCCCCTTCTTACCATCCAAGAATCATATTACTTCAACTAGACGTCAAATACACACTCCCAATGCAACATAACATTTAACTACATGCTTAGGCTCCAAATTCGGTCACCCTTCTAACATATATATGTAATTAATTTCCAACACTTCCTTTACCTTACAAGGATCATACTCATGCTTTTTAAACACAATTTCATGGTCTTAAAACAATGTAACACCACTTATATACACATCCCCAAATTCGGCCCCTAACCCCCAATACTCATAACTCACTCTAACATGCAATAATAGTGGATTACCTTTAACAATTTGGTTAAGAAATGAAGAAAAATGCATTGTCGTCTGCTGCTACAGTAACCCCAGAGCTTCAAGCTTTTGGTTTTCTTGTTCTCTCAGAATTTTGCTAAGTGTGGGAACTAAATGATCTTGTACAAGAACCATACGAGTCCTAACAACCCAAGTTTTAAAAATTTTACTTGAGTCCCAAACTTCTCAATAATGCCACATTAGTCCCAATTTTTGTAATGGTTCCTATGTACCAAAATACGAGTTCTAACATATTATCTTTATTACATAATTAGTTTGATAGACCAATACATAGTGAAATTGGAAGATTAACTTGTAGACATTACATCTAGGATCCAACCATTTCACAGGTATGTTTTATTTTATAATGCTTGAACCCAAATTTTTTTATTTTGAGATAAGTGTCAAAAACATACTTAAACTATTTCCCCCCATTTTTAGTTTCATACCTAAACTATCACTTATTAGTTTGAGAAACACACCTCAAATGGTATGTGTAATACACTCTTTTATTGGAAAAAATCTTGCCACATGGATAAAATATTCCACCTTGACAAAAATTAAATAAACTATTAATATTAGTTAAAAATTAAAGATTATAGTATTAGTATTCTCTAAAAAATATTATTTTTTAAAAGATTATTTTGAAAAATATTTTTCTCACCTACTCCTCCCTCGGCACCCCTACCCCACAAATAATTCCCGTCCTTTTATTTTTTAAAATCTCTTTTATAAAATACTTTTAAAAATTCAAACTTCACCCTCTCATCCACTCCATCTTTAAAAAATTGATATTATTTTTGCTTTCAAAATAATTAATTTTCTATCCCAACCTATCTAACCCTCTGCTCCTAATTGTTTTTACATTCTTTGTATTTTTTTTATACATATGCACACATATTTTTAGAAAATATTTTTTCTACTCGTGTACCGAACATAACATAAAAAAATTATTTTAAAAAAATCTGCAGCACATAAGAATTGTTTTCTAAAAATGAGAAAAAAATAAAAGTCGAGGATTAGGTAGGTAGGAGAGAATTGTTTTTTCTAAAAAAAAATTGTTATTTTAAGCAGGGGGGAGGGGGTATTGTGAGAGAAAGTGTGACACCCCTTATATTCCTTCTATTTGATTTGGATGAGCTTTTGCATAGACTTGCTGAGAAAATCTGAGAAACAACTGCTGCAGAGGGTTTATAAGAGCCTTTATGACTCGTATCTAGCTTTACGACTCATAGAGGGGCTTTCGTATGGAATCCCAGTGATCATAGTTTAAATGCCCCAAAAATGTGCTTCGAAATGTCCATAATTGTAATTTTTATATATCTCAAATCTATCTGTGATATCAAAAATCCGACTTCATATTCTCGATCAGGGGGCAAAATTGAGTGGGAAATAGGTATAACCCAAATTTTAGAGGACCCGTACAAAATTCGTGCATGATATTGAAAATCCAACATCATATTCTTGTTCAAGGGGCAAAATTGAGTGGGAAATAGGTATAACCCAAATTTTAGAGGACCCGTAGTGAAAAATAATTTTCGCTAATTTTTGCAAAACAATGTTTGTCCGCTCCTGGGGCGCAAAGAAGTACAAATGTTTCCTGCGCGATAGGTCCATGTCGCACCAAAGATGCGAACCAGTGTAAGTTTTTCCTTGGTTTTTCTTTTTCGGCCAAGGGTATTTGGGTCAGCCCCATGCCCACTTAAGAGTGAAATCACTCATACTTAGCCATTTTTCTGTGACACCCCATAATTCTATCCTCATATGTACCTATGATTTAAGCCTCATTCCTATCTGTGGGAAGTGTTTTAGAGTCACAAGAGACCTCTAGTACTTAGACGTGTTCAAGACTTTTTCATAAATTTAGTTTTAGGTGTTGGATTATGCAAAGGTTAACTTTGAATGGTCATAAATTTTAGTACACAAAGAAATAAATAAACCATAACATATCAGATGAAAACCCTTTGAATTAGTATTCCAACACATCTAGTTTCACCTTATTTTGAGTTTGGAGTCAAATGTTATAGCCACTTTACTGAAAACTATCAGTGCAGAGTTGCACTACAAAACCTCTATTACGAGTCGTAAGTTGGGGTAGGAGTCATAGTGTGTGCTCGTAGCAACTTCTTGAAACTCTAAAATTATGCCAAAGGTTTACGACAGGGATCTTATGAGTTGTTGTACAGTGTACGGGTCGTAACTGGGCTTGTAACAGGATTTTGTCAGCTTTTGAGAATGGTTATTTTTGTCAATTCCCACCCATTTCTCTTTAACCCTCAGTCATTATGGACTAAATATAAGTCCTAAAAATAGACTCTTAGCCACATTTCCCCCCATTCTCCTTTAACCCTTAACCATTGTGGACTAAATATAAGTCCTAAAAACAGACTCTTAGCCACATTTTCCCCTATTCTTCACTTAGGGTTTTCTTGAGGAGAAGGAAGAGAGCAAGAGATGGGAAAGAGGAGCAAAGTTCTTAGTTCTACCACAAAGTTTGTTTACTTCTTCAAACTCCAGGTATGTAAGGCTTACTAAAGTGTGATATCTTGTTCCTCACATACCCTTTCAACTTCTTAAGTCAAGGTTTGGTAAAAGAGTTGACATTTGAGAAATTATATTATCTAAATATTGAGATTATGTACTTATCGTGAATTCTCTTGCTGTTTTATGAAGCTTTATTGCATCATATACTTTCAATATGGTATTGTGCTATAGTTTTATACTTGATGGTATGAATTTTAGATTTCATGATTTTTGAGAAATCCATGCATATTTTTTGTTGAGGCTGGGTTTTGAAGATTTGACTTGAGTATGTTGGGTTGAGTTTTGAGCCTAATTTACTAAGCCTACATGAGCATGAGTTTTTGATGAAATTGAGCACTGAGTAAATGACATTTTGAGTGATGCAAATACATATTTTTTTTCAAAATATATTTATTGAAGATGATGATGAGATAAGATTATAAGTATTTGAGATGAGATAACCCAAACGAGGTTAAGATTTGAATTGATTGATTGAGCATTGATGATTTAGTTGAGTGTTTATATGGAGCATGTTTTAGTCTTGGGAGTATTATCAAAAACCAAGTTGGGTGATTGAGGAACACCCCAGAACTACGTGTGCCCACGTAGGACAGTTGTGCCACATGTTCTGGCGACTCTTGTCCAAAAATTTGGACATTCTATTTGGATTCGAAAGAGAGATAGAGGTATATCACCCTTTTCCATGGCAACTTAAGGGCAGACATGATTCGTTGTGCATCACGTAACTTAAGGTAGTGGGATGAGGATGTTGGTTAAGAGAAACTCCCAAGAAACACTTTATTGATTGAGTATGATATTCTTAAACTGAAAGTAGCACAAGTAAGCTTATTTACCAAGTATATTTTTGAAGCATGAATTACTTTAAACTTACATATGATGAGTCAAGCATGAGTTTTGAGTCGAGTATGAGTTGTTGAGTCGGAATGAGTGAGTCGAGCCTTATTTTCTTGAGCTATTTTACATACTAGTATATTCCATGTACTGATGTCCATACTAGGCCTGCATCATTTTATGATGTAGATACATGAGATAGAGGATTTGAGCCTATGCACTATTGAAGTCTATATCAGTACACTCCTGAGTTGGTGAGCCCTCCTTGTATTACGGAGGAGCCTTTTTATCTTCTTACTATCATAAAGTATCTTTTATTTTCTTTGAGTTGTGATGTTCATGGCCTGTTGTGGTACCATCTAGATTGTTAAGTAAAGGCTTCATAGACATTGAGTAGACGATTGTCGAGTTTTATGTATTCCAAATTTATATATTTGAAACCATGAGTTATTTGAAGTTATGTACATATATGTATATTTATTCACATGATGTCCTTTTAATTGAGTACTGCTCTTCTTTTATCAAGTTGATGTGAACGAGGCTAAGTGGTTCGCTTGGAGGCTAGCAATAGTCTTTGAGTGTAGGCCATGCCAAGGGTACCTTCCCGAGGTGTGACAAACTTGGTATCAGAGCACAGAGTTTGAGTGTCCTAGGGATTCTATGAAGTGTCTATAGGAACTTATTTATGTTTGTGAGAGCCCTACTTCTACAAATAAGGGACTATTGACATTTAGGAAAAGTTTCCCTTCTTTCAAATTCTATATCGTGCAATAGAGCTATTCTCTAAGAAATCTATGATGATTCGTGCATTGCTCTAAACCTTTTGCCTATGCCTTGTCTACGAGGTGATAGAGATAGTAATGTTCAAACTCTTACATATGAGATCCTCTGTGGTAGAGTAATTAGAATGGTAGAGGGAGTGCACCAGGCTTGAGAGAAGCCGACTAGTGTGCTAAGTTGTTTGACTAGAAAGAGTGTGGTATTTACAAGTGGAGGAAATATACCTTTAGAACTTATAATTGTGTATTGTGGTGATTGGTTCTAATTATGTTGACAAGATATTATTTTCATTAAAAGGGGGACATGTATTATCATATATACATATAAGATGCTAGAAGGTCATATAATATTATTTATATATACACATTCCTATATGCTTTATATATACAAGGAAGGCAACACATTCCATACTTAGAAAAAAAGAGACCCCTGATGAACAGTGTTCATACCTCTCGGGTATGAACAGTAACAACACAAAAAAATTTATGTTTTTTTTCTTTTTTCGATTCTAAGGCTTGAAGCTTGGTATACGGAATCCCCCAAGAGTCGTAGAAGGTTTGGTTTGTCGAGGAAACCCGTAGATTTTCGTGTGTGAAGTTTTGAAGTGGTGAAAAGGGTTTTGAGGTAAGTTGAGATTCTTCTTCTTTTGAGTTTTAGTTAATGGTTTCTATTGTCTTGAATGGTGTTATTATGAATGAATAACGAGGAAAATTTGATTGTTTAGTTGGAATTAAAGCTTGTGAAGTGAATTTCAAATTTGGGAATATAAGCTTGTATGAGTTCAAATTGTGCAATTTGATATCTT
>DF360351.1:51563-67175 GCA_000787875.1 Solanum virginianum | reverse complement strand
ATAATATTTTTAAAATAGTTTTCAAATTTTTAATTACCTAAATTCAAGCATAATTAAAATTAAATTATTTGATTCTGAAATTTTGAAATGTGCCACATAATTAAATTGGGGCAGAGGGAGTAAGTATTTTTTGGCAAAATTTGTTCGGTTATAATTTGTCTGCTTTGTGAATTGAAACGTGCCACATAATTAAATTGGGCAGAGGGAGTAACTACTTTTTGGCAAAATTTATTCGGTTATAATTTGTCTGCTTTTTGTGAAATCTTAAAAAAATCAATAATAATAGATTCAATGTAATTTCGAATGTAACGGGAAGAGTTGTGTATAGGTTGTACCCCCTATTAGAGATAGAGAGGTTGTTTTCAAATAAGTCCGCCCTCAGCTATGAAACACAATCAAAAGCATTTCAAAAATAAAAAAAATCAAGTACTGCTCTATCTGTCTCGTTTTATGTGACGTTCTTTCCTTTTTAATCCATCTAAAAAAGATTGGCATCTAACTATAACTAAAAATAATTTAACTTTAAATTCTCTTTTTATCGTTATTAAAATAAATCTTGTCCATATAAATATTTCAAAATTATTTTAGATCACAAATTTTAAAAGTCTTTCTTTTATCTTAATCATTGTGCCAAATCAAAAGATACTTGGCTTATCCGTTTTATCGTTCAGCTTGCCTGTCATGCATATATTGGTTGGACTTTGTAAAGGCATTTGCCGCTTCACCACCTGATTCCTCTATCTTTTATTTTGACATATGTTTTAATTTGTTTGTCATATATATTTAAAAAATTATAAAAATTTTATAAATAATGATAATTTAAAATATTTAAATAAAGAGTTATGGTGCTTAAGCAGGTAATGAATCGACATGTCTAGTAGAGCATTTTGAAGATATGTCTATAATTTTTCAATGATTCTTTTATTTTAATTTGTTTGTCTTATTTTTTAGTTTTTATTGAGGATATGTCTATAGTTTTTTAATGATTCTTTTATTTTAATTTGTTTGTCTTATTTTTTAGTTTTTCTATATTTAAAACATGCGTAAAAATATTAAGAATCGTGATAATCGATGACTTGAAATATTTACAACAACAACAATAACATACCTAGTGGAATTCCACAAGTGGGGTCTGGGGAGGGTAGAATGTACGCCGACCTTACCATTATCTCATAGATGTAGAGAGGTTGTTTTCTGGAAACCCTTATCTCAAAAACTCTTAGGCAGCATAAACTAGATATGAAAGACAAGGAAGAAAGAAAAGTAAATACAAAGAGCGATTTGTACTAAAAACACATGAAGGTATGCAAATACACTAAATTAAACATATATCAGGCGAATAATGGCAAATTATGGCAACACAAGATATAAAAGCATGACTAACCTAATACCCTACTATATCCCATAGTCGGACAACAACCTGACCCTACTAACCTATTAATCTATTACTCTAATTCGCGACTTGAAATATTTAAAATATATATATATACACACAGTTGGTTCTTGAAACTAATCTATCGATGTCACACAAAATAGGACAAAGAAGTAAAATATATTATTTAATTTGGAAGTTACATAAAAAGTATTGTAAATCTCAATAATTAGATTGACTCTTGAAATTCTAAAAGGAGTAACACATATTATTTAAAATTACATTAAAAAATGATAAGTTACAGTAATTAACAACTTAAATTATTTAAAATACATATAAAAGATTCAATTGACCCTTGAATTAGTGCCGCATAATTAGAAATAGATGAGTAATGTATATCGTTAAAAATAACGTAAAAGTAATATAGATTACAATAATTAAAATTTTATTGGCGCCACATCAAGAAGGACAAGGGAATAACATATATTATTTAAAAATTAATTTAAAAAATACTATAAATCACAATAATTAGCAACTTAAAACATCTCAAAATTATATTAAAATTCAATAGAGTGTCTAAATTATATATTGTCTCTCTAAATTTTATCTATGTCACATAAATTGAATAAAAAAACTCTCTGTCTCATTTTATATGGGATCGTTTGACTTGATACTATATTTAAGAAAAAAAAAGGAAAACTATTGAAACTTGTAGTCTAAAATAATCCTTAGATATATGCGCGGTTGTAAATTATTTCATCAAAAGTAAAAAAAAAATATTCTAAAGTTAAAACATTGTTAATTATGATTACATAATAATTTTAAAAAAAATAAACTAAAAAAATATTAAATTAAATAAATCAAAAAAATAATAAATATTGAACCCGTGGCAATACAAACACCTATTTCTATCATTATCTAGAAAGATAAAAAGTCATGTAAAGAGAGCCACAAATATTCACGCGTTAAAAAGATGCAAATGAAAAAATGAACGGCCTACATTTTCACATTAATTTATTTGTTATGTAATATAATTAAGAAGTGTGTAACATTAAATATAATAAATTTATCCAATTTAAATCAAACATAAATTTTTTAATAAAAAATAAGTAATTTTTTTCTTGAATTATATAAATAGTTTATATTAGCCCATTAGGTAGTAATTCAATTGTTGTATAATATTAATATTAAACACTATTAAGAAGTGTGTAATATTAATATAAATTTATCCAATTTAAATCAACATATTTTTTGCAAGAAAATATAATAACTTCTTTTCTTGAATTATACGAAATAGATAAGATTAGCCATGCATTAATAAGTGAGATTAATTACCTTCCCAATCCTTATCAAAATTAGTTACATTTGCATTTATTTTCAAACGGCAAAACATTTAATTATAAGAAGATTTGTAATTGTATATCTGCAAGAAATTGCAGAGAGAGAAGAGAGAAAGAGAGGAGAGAGAAATAGCAACAAAACCTTAACTATAGCAATAAAATCCTAACTATAACTAATAAATTGTAATTTTCAAACTATTGTTGTATAATGTAAACACATATTATATGTTTGTTTAATTATATTATTTTTCTTAAATAATTTATATTTAACAGGAGTGATTCGATAAAATTATTTATTATTTACTGCCTCTTAATTCTTGCACTAAGTGAATATCAAACAATTATTATTGGACAAAAAAAATATTTTACTTTAAATTTTACAACCAACTGGAATGCTACTATTAATTCAAAATTGCTACTTTCACTATTGTCATAAATAAGGAATTTATTACGTGCACAGAGTTCTCCCCGAACGCCACTAAATGACCACAATTATGTGACCCAAATATCATCATAAATCTAAAATAAAAGCCAAGTCTTTATTAGCAATTGAATTTTGAGAAATTTGCGGATATAGTCACTCAAAAGTATCTTAATTATGTCTTATATTTATAGTTTGAGTAATTATATTATGTAACTATAGTTATAGCAACATTTGTATAACTCGTGCAGCGTTTATATATGTTTGTATAATTCGCTATACAATTAGCAACTTTTGTATAACGTTTGTATATTTCGCTATACAATTTGTAATGTTTGTATATTTCGCTATACAATATGATTCGCGCATAACGTTTGTATAAGTCGCGTGAATTATACAAAATTCAAGTTGTATTCGTGTACAACGTTTATATAAATCACGTGAATGATACAAAACTCAAACGGTAATTACAGCTAGATGTTTGTTGCGAGTCATAATTAATTCAAACTATAGTTATGTTAGCTAATTAACTAGTATATGTTCGTTTATTCGCGTAATTTTCCCATAAAATTTTTATAAATAGCTTTAATTCGAAATTTAATAGGTCAAAATAACTATAGTTTAGATAATTATGTTCTGTAACTATAGTTATAGCACCTGAATGCATATTCGTTCGTATAAGTCACCGCTAAATACAAACCAATTTATATAATTCGCTGTCAATATACAAACAGGATAAGTGTATACAATTTTGTATTTATACATTTAGAAACTTTTTAGAATTTATATAAATAAAATTTATCAGCATGTTAATTATATACAAGCTAGGTAAGCATATACAAAATCTGAATTAATAGACTTAAAAAGTTCTAGATTTTACAATTAAATTCTAAATTTATACAATTGGGATATTAATTATACAAATTCTGGACATGGCCCATAGAAACTTGGATGAATCATTAGTGGTTAACGATAATTATTAAAGGAAAAAATTGTAGAAATACACAACTTATGTTTATAAAATTTTATATAATCCCGACTCTTTTAAAAAATTACAAAAATCCTTTAACTGATACAAAACTGCAACACTTATTGATATAAATTAAAATCTCTACTTCTCAATGTATCATAGTTAAAATACTTCAATGCTCCTACTTTTCGATATGTATCTCTGATTTCGTTTTGTGTATCAACAAGAAGGGATTTTTAGTAATTTTGAAAAAAAGTTTGTATTAGTTTAAATTAACTCTAAAAAGTATGAAATTTATGTAAGTTATACATTATTAAAAACTATAACTTTGATAAATAATTAAGTAGCATATATTTACTTAGTCGCATAATTTTACCTTATTACTATTACTTAAGTAAATCCTAAAAGGGGTGAAAATCATTTTAACCCTTCTAATTTTGCTTGAAAAATTAAATTTCTTCCTCAATTTTGAATAAATATTCAAACTTCCTCCTTTATTTTATGCATTATTCATTTCACTTTTATTCTATCACATATATCTAATATCGCTTTATGTTATATATAAATTTTTTTAAACCTAGGTAATTATAAATTTTTTCTTTAAGTTATTAATATTGTAAGTAATACTTTTATGAATTTGTTACAAAATTTAATATTTTTGTGACCATTATTTCAATATAATATGAATTAAGCGTGTGTATATTTATGTATGCATATATTTTTGTCTTTCTACACTCTCTTACTCCACGTGTTTCATATTACTTGCCCTTGAGACCTTTTAAAAAATTTAATTAGATGTGTATTTTATTAAATTAACATTATTGACAACGCTTTAAAATTTTAAATTTGACTACTACTCCCTTTGTCCTATATTAGATGAGTATCTTACGGGTATCTTCCTAAAATAATTGTCTCATATTACTGGATCACTAACTAAATCAAGATAGAATTAATTAAACTTTACCATTTTATCTTTAAAATTAATATGTCCGCCTATGCTTTACATTCCCTTATGACATAAGTCTGCGAAATTTTATTCACCATGTCATACCTAGGAGGGGGAGGGGTATTTTGGGTCGTGATATTTGATTATTATAATATTCTCATCAATATAAGATTATTGAATTTCTATTAATAATATCTCATGTGCATGTGAGAATGTTTTAGAAAAAAAAATATGTCGAACAAGTCGTGAGATTGACTCTCTCACATAAGCAACCGCCTTTTATGCCAGAGAATATGAAGAGATGACTTTCATTATCAACTTATGACATGTTTTATAAGTCAGTCAAGAGTGTCTCTAAGGAAATGAGACTGAGGGTCACTAGGAGAGAAATTCGAGTTATACATCTGAAGGTATTTAGACTAAAATCTATACTACATTGAAAAAGTAAAAGAATGAGACATATGCACCAGAATAAGGTTAGAACATCATACCATGTGTTTAATTTCACGTATGCTAAATGATCAATGGTTTAATGAGAGATTACCCTACTTCTTCATTATGTGAGATCTCGAAAAGTTTAATTTTTTATTGAAATACTCTTTGACCTTTGACTATTTCTTGAAATTTCAATTAGCGTTGCTACTTTAACATGTTATTAATAGCCACTAATAATTCGATCATGTTGTACATGCATAAAAAAATAGTTGAACTGGAAAGATAGATTCGAATAGAAAGGAAAGACAATTAAAGTAAATAATGTAACTTATATACATAAGCCAGTTATTACATTGATTCTATCAGAATTGAGTGTGAATGCGTGTACATAGTTAATTAAACATGAACTCGAGCTCATCTCTTTGAGAGGGTGAAGGATCCAATAAGTAACTATTAGTAGAAAATATATTCTTTGTGATATTTTGTGTGTATATTAATACCATATCGGTATCATATAAGATTGAGCTTAATTCAATGTGATACTTTGCCGGTATGTTTATAGGACTGAGCTTAATCCTTTGTAATGCTCTGCCAGTATATTGATATCTTATCAATATCAAATAAGGTGGGCATTGACGTCAACGCTCAAATTTTAATAATTGACAAATTAGGGGGTATTAATTGTAACTAATTAGGGGGCCATAAATATAACGGGACATATAAATGTAAATAGTTTGGTACAAATGGCCATGGACTTAGTTTTCCCTAATAAGAAACTCACACTCATGTATAATTTTCAAGCTTAGTCAAATTTTAAGGAACTTTGATAAAAGGTTGATTTATATCATCCGTTAAAAGGTTGGTGCATCTATGTCATTGCCGTTTGAGAAATGACTCATTTATGCCATTATTTTTTAAGTTTGATTTTGCAAAACTATCTAAACAACTTTTCAATTGACTTTTGGATCAAAATGTGCTTTTTTTGCTCCTTCTTCCTCAAGAACACAAGAACACGTGAATAACACTAAAAACTTCAAATTTTCAATTTCCTCAATTGTTTACGAAATCACCTCAAATGTCAATAGTAGCATCCCTTCATGTTAGATACCAAAGTCCAACATCATTTGAGCTCTAATTCAACCTAACACTACAACACACTTAAAATTTCTTCAAATCTTCAAAAATTCAACCTCTTTTAATGATAAAATTTTATCCACAACTCCAAACCATTTGAAGTTTTGAACATAGACTCAAAAAATACTAGAAAATAAAGATCTAATATCAAAAGCAACAACAAAAATATGAATCAAAAGCAGATTTTTATTAGTTTTTGGATTAATTTTCATTTTTTAAAAAAAATTTCCTAGGATATTTTGAGTCTATGTTAAAAATTTTTTGAATTCGAGCTCAAAAGATACTGAATTTTGGTGTCTAACTAGGAAGGACGCTATTATTGAAATTTGAGTTGTTTTGTGAAAAAATTGAAGTTGAAAATTTGAAGTTGTTGATGTTCTTCATGTATTCTTGGTATTCTTTGAAGAAAAGGGAGCAAAAAGAGTACATTTTGATCCAAAACTCTAATTGGAAAGTGTTAAAAGTTGTTTGGGTGTTTTGAAAATCGAAGTTGAGAAAAATGGCATAGATGAGCCTTTTCTCAAACAATAATAACATAGATAAGCCAAACTTTTAACGGATGACATAAATAAATTTTTTCTCAAAATTTAATAGCGTATTTTAGCCTTTTCTCAAATTCTAATAATTTAATTTTTTTTTAAAAAAAGGCTATGAGGATTCAATATACAACTCAAAATTCTTTATAAAATTTACATCATAATATCTCCATTTACTATTAAGAGATTTTATAGATAAAACAACATTTCCAAATAAACAAAGAACAAAGAAATTGAAGTATCTAAGAAATTTTGATAAGAAAGTGATCATATATTTTTGAATCTAGATCGCTTAAGTAAGTGTCGGGGGTTCAATCCTCGCCTTGTGTGTGCAACAATCAATTGACCAGCGACAAATTCTTAAATGAAGCTCAGATTCGCAGAGGATTAGTCCTTGATCTATCGGGCTGGGGGATACCTTGGGAAACCAAAAAAAATATTTTAGAATCAAACATTTGAATAATTAAAAAAAGAATCTATAGTAGTTATATTTAAATATGACAACTCAAAAAAGATCAAAGATATGACTAGACTATACAAAATTATGTAACATTTAAATTATTTCACAAAATACGTGGTTTATATATTGACTCAATTTAATTTTTCTTATCTAATATAAATCAAATATATGTCAAATTTTAAAATGATTGATTTAGTTATTTTGATTGGTATGCTTTTTCTTGAGTAGCTCTAATCAAATACTGGTTAACAATGAGTTGTCATTATCAAGCGTTGTCTTCATAAATGAGCCATACAATGCGTCAATTGAATTTATTAGAACCCTAATGTAAGACATCGAAGATCGAACGAAAATAAAAAACAAATTACTATATCATTTAATTTTTTTTTTGGGATTTTAAAACAAAAAAGTTTAATGTATGTACCAAAATGTTGCACCCTTAAACTATAGAGGCAAAAGTGTTAAATATTTAGGTTCTAAGAAAATAATAACAAAATATAAATGGCCATTCCGCCGTGACCTACCGGCGGCGAGTATCACCGAAACCACCGCAGACGGCACATTTTCTTACCTTCTTCGGCATTCTTCCGGCGGAACTTCTCCGAAGATATCAGAATACTCATACACTTCTTTTGAGCATGTAGAATAATAAAAAACTGAAAGCGATCAACAAGTATTAACAGAGCAATGGATCGGATAATAGCAGCAAAGGAACTATCTTTTCGAATATGGTTTACAGGACACAGTGGTCACCTCAGGATCGAGCCTCTACCTCCTGTTGAACGCGATACTCCTCTTAATTCTATTCCTGACTTCATATTGGTAAGCTTTTCTGTCATCTTTCCTTTTATTAAAGGGGAGTAGTTTGGTAAGAAGGGTAACGGATAATAATCTCCGTGATAAAATGCAGACTGTGTATGGTTAGAGATGATAATTAATCAGGAAGTACTCCTAAGTGTGGTATTGAGGTCGGACATTTCCACAGGATACTTTCTTAACAGAGATGTACCAAGGATTTTTAGACACTAGGTCCTGAGTTAAGGTGTAGCATTTGAATTGCTGTATAGGGATTTTTTACGAGGGCTCAAATCCACTCTATCCGCACTTTTACCTAATTGATTGATGATAATGATTGAAATGCAGCAAGTTGCAATGGAAATAATGAGTGCAGGAGCATTTGCTTAGTCCTTTCCTTGTTTGATTGCTATGTATGGTTTGGATAAGTAAGTTAGAAAGAAGTTATTTCTCAGGAAGGGAAGCAATCGATGGTTGGACCTCAGGATAGGAAGAAGAATGATAGGCATGAAGTGGGATTGAATTTACTATTTTTAGTTTGTGGACTGAATGCATGTTAATTCACCACCAATGGAAAGAGGGAAAGGAACTTTAAATTAATATAACTTATTTATGACAACAATGAGAACTGCTCTTGATTCCAAATTGTTGGGTTGGTTTTATGAATACTATTTGTTTCACTCTGCTCTATTTGAACCGTTATATGCTCCTACATAGGTGGTAACCCTTGGGGGTTTATAGGGAGAGAGGATACATTATCATCTGACAACTATTTCCAACTATCAAGCATACTGCTGAGGTTGAAAGCACCTCACAACAAAAATCTAACAAACTGGACTCCTATCGTAAGTCACACACGCCACACGCGCCACCTGGAAGTGACACTTCTTCGATGATGGCACGCGCACAAGCCATTTTCCACAAATTTTCTGTTGACATTTTCTTCTACCTGGGTGCTTGCTCCTAGAGTCTTCCAATCTATGTCAATACTCTTCCCTGTGATCAGAGAAGCAATAACTGACTTTACAATTGGTTTTGATGACTTTTTTGCTTTTCTGCCTACATTTCAGTGTCATTCCTTATTTTGGGGAGCTGAATTTTCATAATTGAGTTTTTATATCCATGTCAAGGATTTATTCGGTGACCTGAAAGCAACAATACAAGTTTAATAGTGGATAAGCCGTCACCAATCTTCTGCTACTTTCATACATCTGAAAAGTTGTTAGGTGTGTCTATCCCATACAGAAACTCTATCAAGTTATGAAGTTCTTTCTTCTCCCAATCATGAATGTTCCTTCTCAAATCAAGTAGGAGCGTACATATTGTATGTTCCCAACTTGCAATAGATATACTCTGATTTTGGAGTGACAAAGTGATTTTGTAAGAGTATCTTTCAATTGATACCATGCTCGTATCATGCTTTGATACCAACACCAACAACAAAAAACTCAGTGTAATTCCACAAGTGATGTCTAGCGAGAGTAGAGTGTATGCAAACCTTATTCCTACCTATAGAAGGTAGAGAGGTTGTTTCTAGTGAACCCTCAGCTAAACGAACAATAAAAGAAGGCATCAGTAATACACAAAAACAACAAGAAGAAAATAAGATAAAGAGGTTTAATAATATGTAGTAATAATAATCCAAAGATAGGGGAAACAAGAATAATAGTAATATTTATACTCTTAAGAATGGGAAAGAAATACATCAGCCTTCCTACTATGCTTCTACCCTAGTCTTTCGATCTCCACCCCCTCCTATCAAGGTCCATGTCCTCGGTGACAGTGGCGGATCTAGGATTTTCACTAAGTGGTCTTGTTTCTAATTATTGGTTGTCTTGATTGGTCAGCAGAAACTATGGTTTCTTTATTTGGATGGATAAACAAGTCCATATAACTCAGATCAAGCAAGGACCTACCAAATTCTTGATATCTACTTAGTAAGAAGCGATATATTGTTTGCAGAATTTTTAGAGATCAAACTTTAGCGCTGGACCTAGTTTGATTGTCTTTTTCCCTCTAATCTGCTTTTGCAGTAATGATTAACACCCTGCAAACTTCTGGCTGTCCTTTCTGGGACCCCTTAATTGAAGGCTATATATCGTTTTGACTCTATGATCTTAATCTAGCTTTTGGCTATATTATAAATGGGAGATTTGAGAAAGGTTTAGTTTTAGAGAATCCCTAACTTTTCATACAAGACAATTTTTTTGGCATTTTAACAGAACATACCTGGATTGAGTTTGATGAATACAGGGGATTCCGACACCCAGCGGAGCTAATCTGGGACTGAAACATAGTCGATTGGTTGATTTTTCTTTGAACTGCTACCTATAATGCCAAGGCGTTTCAAGTCTTTGTTTCAATTTGATAAACTAGCAGCATATCCATGATAAATATTTCCAGTTATATGAATGGCTTCAGTCATTATCTTTTATTGATCTCCCTAACATTGACATCTCTACTTGATGTTTAATATTGAAAATTATGTCTCCAATACTTGTGCCATATCAGTTCTCATACTCATTAATGATGGGAAGGATGCTTTGTGGAATCATAGTTAGTAAATATTGCAAAAACAGATATTGGGAATCCAGAATAGTTGGTTTCTTAAAAAATGTGTAAACACTGTTTACGATCGCTTTTATGTTGTTTCAGCCACCTGCATTTCCAAAGGAAACACCTGAAACAATAAAGGAATATATTAGGGAGAAGTATCTATTGCCTCAGCTGGACCCAGATGAGTTTACTCCCGAAAAAGTCGGAAGGCAGTGGGAGTTTGATTGGTTTGAGAGAGCTAAAATCCTTCCAGATCCATCTTTGCCTCGATCTATTATTGTTCCAACATGGGAAGTGCCTTTTAGACGTCAGAGGGACAGATTGGATAATGGAGGATGGGAGCCAAAGTCAGAGGAGGTATATGGAATTTGTATTTTCATTTTTCAACTTTTTAAGTGTTCTTGTTTTAATAAATCCCTTTCACTATTGATTTCCATTTCTTTTCCATACTAAGACCACTGGAGAATTTCAAGATCTGACAATCTCCTTTCTGGTTGCTAATCCTGACAGTATTCGGCTCACTTTTGACTTTCTCAGAGAGATGTATTAGAACTTACAGTTGGAGCTGATGATTCTGGGGCTCTACCGCGCATTGTTGGACCACCAAAGGATTTTGTTAGAGGAAGCATCAACAATCGTCCGTTTCGACCTGGTGGCTTGGATGATTCCCCTTCGTTAGGCAGAGTTATTCCTGATGGTGCTACAAACGGTGAATGGGTAAGGGAGGTGCTCAATGGCGGTCCTGCCCAAACCGCTCCTCCAAGCTTTAAGCAAGGACCTGATCTTGGCGATCTTAGGGTATGGTTTTTGAGTTTTTTAACCATTGATGAGCTTTTCATTAAGTTATTGTTCTGTATATAAGACGTTATGAGACATCTTATTTGTATACTCAAGGCGAGACATTCATGCTCTTGGAATATATATGACGATCAGAGTGCTGTCATGAACACAGTGGAGGTGAAACTGGTCAGTACGACAATAAAATCAAGTTTTCTTATATTCTTATATAAAATATGGACATCTACTTCTATATTTCCATCCTATCAAGTAAAAACTGTGATGGATTATATGCACCCTAGGTCTACTTGTCAGATTTGCTCTGGAATGTATCTAAGTAATTTTGTCCTCATCTTCTTTTTCTGATAAGCATCTCTGTCTGGCAATCTGCAGAGTGATTTATCCGTGCAGTTCGATGACTTGTTCAAGAAAGCTTGGCAAGAGGATGTGTCAGAGTTTGTTGGAGATGGTTTGTATTATCTAGAGACTTCTTTTAATTGTTTTATGTTTCTTGTGTTTAAGAGTGATTTCATAGTCAAAGATCTCTAGATTAGCCAAAAACCAATTTAGCCAGGACTGGGTTAGTTTTCTTTATCTGATAAATATAGCAAACATGTAATATTTTACGATAGCATGATTATATGCCATGCATTCCTCCTTGAAACTCAGGTTTTCTAGTTTTTTCCACCTTTGTTGGGAAAGAAGTTCGCATAGCAGAAGAGCGAAATGTTTATTTAACACTATCATGTGCTCAGGTAGTTTTGATCACAGAAGTCTTAAGTGAAACGTTTTGGTCATGGATGCTGGTTTAGGTTGGATAAAGAGATTCTGTGTTGATGACGGTGAAGGAAATGGAGATGAAATTGCACATGTGCTTTATGCTGATGATACTCTATTGCTATATGAAGCAGACAGATGCAAGCTCTATATTTGAGGGTCATTTTTTTGGTGTTCGAAGCTGTGTCAGGGCTGAAAGTTAACTTATCCAAAAGTATTGTTTTCTCTGTTAATGCTGAGGATTCTATTGCTGAATTTGCTGAGATCCTTCGATGTAAAATAGAAGCTTTCCCCACTACACATTTGGGACTCCCATTGGAGCTAAAAAGAGTGATGTGGGTTGTAGGAAGTATAGTTCTGGTAATTAGGAGTAAAAAGGGTGAGGACTTTGGAGTCAGGAACTTAAATTACATAACAGATGTCTTCTATGTAAAATGGTTGTGGAGGTTGAATGATGGGAAGGATGCTTTGTGGAATCATAGTTAGTAAATATTGCAAAAACAGATATTGGGAATCCAGAATAGTTGGTTTTCCGCTTAGGGTTGGAGCTTGTAAGCACATCCTGACTCTATTGGGTGATTTTGAAATAGCATTAAGTTGAAATTTGGTCATGAGAGGGAAAACTAGAATTGGACAGATCTAGGGGACAATGATGGGGCTCCTTAAGGGTCAGTTCCCAGCACTTTTAGCCTAGTTATGGATGAGGAATGCTTAATTGCTGATTGCTTTACTAATTCAGGAGGTAACCTTAGATCAAGGAGAGGACAGAAGAAACTGTGGATGACAATATCCGGCTGTATTGCATGGTTGGTTTTCTCGATAGGAATAAGAGATGTTTTGAAGGCAGAAAGTATTCTACTGCTTGTGTTAAGCTGTATATGTATTCAGAATTTAGTCTTTCGTGTTGAAAGAGAATATGTAACTAGGATACTAAAAACAATGGACTTGTTTGATTCCCTTGTGATGTAGGACTAGACATCTTCTTTTGTTTGTACTGAATATTAGTACCATCTTGGTATCTTAATTAATAATACTTCTTACCGTTTAAAAAAAGTGCTCTCTCTCTCTCTGACATGTAAGCTTTTAGATGAGTTGTCCGCATAATTTAACAATGAGTAAGTAGCAACCATGGAAGTTAAAGGAGATGTTGAGTTGTGGAGTAACATATGCATAGTTTGAGAAGTTTTCTACATTTTGTTTTACTAAAAGAAGTGATGCTTTGAAGATAAATCAAGTCATATCCAGAAGCTAAAGTACATTTTGGTACTTTTGTATTTTTGGTGTAAAGGAACATCTGTAGAAAGATCATGGTTCAATTTTTGATGTTTTAGCCTCCTTGTAGAAGATAGAGGAGCTGTTCGTTTGGTCTTCCTACGGTCCTGTAATTATGGATGATTATACCGGCTTTGTATATTAATATCTATTTATATAAGATATTTGAACTGTTTCAAAAAAGAGAAGAAGTGATGGTTCTAGTTGAGCATAGGAGAGATAGGCAGATTATAGCAAAGTTACCAAACAATTATATATATGGGTGTGTGTGTGTGTGTGTATATAACTGTTTCAGAAAGAGAACAAGTGATGCTTCTAGTTGATCATAGGAGAGATAAGAAGATTATAGCAAAGTTACCAAACAATTACAACATATATACATACGAATCATGGGCTACTGTGAAATAAATAAATTATTAGAGAGATGATTACCTTCTCTATGTGTTCTCTGAGAAGAATACAGTGAGGATGCTGTCCAGTTGGTCGACTTTTTAGGATATCTGTTATTAGCTTTCTGCTATTTAGATTTTTTACCATTTCATTGTTGATATCTTTTTGGAGGTGGCCATCATAACTCTTAATGCTGAGGAATACCATTACCAGTTCTCAAAAGAAAAAATTATTCCTCTCATGTAGGTCATACGTCTGAATTGCAATCTGAAGCAGAACAATTGACATCTGTCAAGCCAGAGCCACTTCAGGTTGAAGCTGAAGTAAACAAGTCTGAAGTGGCTGATCAGGGCTTAGACACTGAGATATCTGTCTTGGACGAGATTTTGTCTGTTGAAGTAGAAGGATCATTATCAAGATCAGATGGGGAGAAAGATGGTGCACGTCTACAGATTGACGTAATGCTTTACATGTTTCTTGCCTAACAGAGTTCTCCATTTCCTTTATTTGATAAGTAAAAGAGGAGTTCTACGTTTTTAAATACTGTATCAAGTAGAGTGATCTTCTTTTATGCTTTTGCCCTACACATATGATGCAGGGATGGGCTGTTACTGGGGGCAGTGAAGTAATTGTAGAACGATTTAATGATCTCATTCCAGATATGGCTCTTACTTTCCCCTTTGAACTCGATCCCTTTCAAAAGGAGGTATAAATTTATTCTTTATGTGGTGTTTTTCAATTCTTGTATGGAACTTGCATATCTCTGCTTTACTTAATTTCGTGTCCCTTAAAATTGATGGGAAATTATATGCTTTCAATCAAGTGGGCCGTGTATTAGTCAGATGATGTTTCATTGGCATGAGGAGAAATATTATTTTTGAACATAATAGGTTGAGTTCTGTTTGCTTTTTTATTAACTTGAAGCTATTATTGTGTTTCTTATTCCTATTCATTTTAGGCATATATATGCCTATCAAGCTGTCAAAAAAATTGTGGTCCTTCTCATTGAGTTGATTGCAGGCCATCTATCATCTTGAAAAGGGGAACTCTGTCTTTGTTGCTGCTCATACATCTGCTGGAAAGACTGTTGTGGCAGAATATGCATTTGCTTTGGCAGCTAAAGTATGAATTCTCCTGATATCATGACTTTTGTACTATTTGACTCTTTTTTTGGTTATAAAAAAATATATCAAGAATTTTATACTGATGTCTAATGTGGCTTATAAATAAAATGTCTTCTGTTAAAAGTTAAATCTTTAGCCTACCAAGTTTTGAAATGCTCCTACGCATCAATCCCAAGACAACCCTCTAGAGGTCCCTTCAGGGCCTTCGAACTTTCCCTTCTGGTGGATCCAACCACCGGAGCTCTCCTTTTCCTTCTTTCTTCTAAGTCTTTTCTCCAATCAATGGACAATCATGTTTACTTCAGTT
>DF360351.1:26620-39084 GCA_000787875.1 Solanum virginianum | reverse complement strand
CATCTCATGAAGTTACTTGGATATTGGAAGTATATAATTTTTGACTTACAGCTCATATTTCCATTAAAGAGATTCACATGACAAGTCCAAAACACGTGCAAATGTTTTTCTCTCCCTTTACTTCTCCCAGGGTAAAGATCACTTACTAGGCGTTGTGGTGAAGACACCTTCCTCTAACAACAGACAGTATATAGTTCTAGTTCTGACTCCTGAATTGCCTTCAACTCTGGAAACTTCATCAGATGCAAGCAACAGGAAAGGCCAAAAAAGTCCTGAATTGCAGATATTGGTGCCTAAATCAAGACGGGGCTATGAGGATGAGTATTATTCGTCAGTCACCTCCCGGAAGGGATCTGGGGTTATCAACATTAAATTGCCTCACCGCGGTAATGCTGCCGGAGTGAATTATGAGGTTCGAGAAGTTGATAACAAGGATTTCTTGTATATATGTGTGAAAAAGATTAAGATAGACCAAGTTCGGCTTCTTGAAGATGTTAGTACTGGGGCCTACTCTAACACAATACAACAGTTGCTGGGTCTGAAATCTGAAGGAAATAAGTATCCTCCAGCCTTAGATCCCGTGAAAGGTATGTCTGCATTATTTGAATGGTTATCTATACTTGCTTTTGCTGCTTCTTTACCATCAATAGTTCTATTCTCATATCAGCGGGGTATCCATCAAAGTCCAATGACTGGCTATCACTCAATTTTATACAAGGCTATTAAATACATCAGTTTCCTGACATTAGCTTTTCTCAAATCGACATTTGACTCCAGAAATTGTGGATGAAGCATAAGAAACTCTTTAATCATCACCTATTATGTACTAGCTTTATTTACTCTGACAAAATAAATGCATGTTGCAGCATGCTAGGATAAGGATTGAAGTCTCAACAATTGGTCTTTCTGATGAATATTAAGGAACTGTGTCAGTCGAATGGCACATGTTTTAATTATAATAGGGAGTGTCCGAGTGTGTCATCAAAGGTCAACTTATTATTTCATGTTACTACACTTGTTTGATCTAAGTAGTGTAAAATCAATTTTTGTGCCATGATCATTCACACGAATACCAAAAAAAAGATGACCAATAGCTTGTTGGGCTAAAGCTTCTTAAACCAACTTATTTTGAAAAATGCTTTTCAAAAAAGTTCTTTGGTGTGAAGCAATTTGTGTTTGGCCAATAAATTTAATTCACAACTTTGAGCATCAGTGTTTGGGCCCTTCCCCGAACCCTACGCATAGCGGGAGCTTTAGTGCACCGGGCTTGCCCTTGAGCATCAGAAGATCTTTTTAATGTTATTGACTATCTGTGACAAAAAGCTCAGATAGTTTCTCTATGATGTATTTTTGCTAGGGGGACTACTTTTTGTGTAGTATACCTGTGGATATATATAATAGAAAAGTTACCTTTTCAAAATAAAGTAGTTTTGGGGAGAAAAACTACATTTTTTTTGATAAAGGTAACATTTGTATATCAATCATCAGCTCAAAGTTAGTATCTACAAATTTAAATCGTATCCTACCTCCACATCTGTCTATTTGGCATAAACAAAAGATAAAGCAAAGAAGAGAAGAAATTCAGTTTTAAAAAAAAATAAAAATATATCAGTTTCAATAAAGAAAAGAAGAGAAGAAATTCAGTTTTAAAAAAAAATAAAAATATATCAGTTTCAAAAAAAAAAAAAAGAAGAAGAGAAGAAAAAATATCAGTTTCAAAAAAAAAAAAAAAAAGAAGAGAAGAAAAGCAAACAAACTATCCCTAGATCCCCCTTCATCTTTATAAGGACCCTAGAATGTCTACAATAGCCACAAGGTCATCTATATACTCTGAACTACACCAATAGCGAAAAGTGATAATGCAGTTCATTTAATCTTGTGCAGAGAGCTGCTCTTGTTTTCAAAGTTCCTAGAGTTTCTTCTTTCCATGTGGTCCACCAAATAGCTGCTAGGATAATTCTCTATCTACTCTTGTCTGTGCTACCACTGCCTTCCATATTCCAGCTCTCTAGAGCCTGTCCTGTTATCTCTGGAGCAGTACAACTTATACCGGTGAAACTAGTAAACAAATTCCACAGTTGGCCAACAACTTTACATTACAATGTAAGAAGAAATGGTTAATTGTCTCTGCAACCTGCTCACAAAAACAGCATCTTGGGCACATCAGTCTTCCCATCTTCATAAGATCCTCATGTAAGTACAACCCCATTCACCACCAACCAAGTAAAAACTGCCACTTTATATGGTATTTTAACCTTCCATACAAGCTTCCAAGGCAGAAAGTTAACTTGGGATCCCATCTCATTCATATCTCTATATGCAAAACTAACAGTGAATAATCCTTTGCCATGGCATTTCAATTTAATAGTGTTTTCTCTTTCCTTGAAACCTAAGGACTGATCAAGTGTTCCATAAAATTCAGCCAATCTCTCCACCTCCCAGTCTTGTATCACTCTTCTGTTAGTAAGGTTCCACCCTTATACAGACCAAATTTCCAAAAGAATGGACTCTTGCCGTTGTTTTAGGTGATCTGGGAACAGGCGTCTGAGACTTCCCTTTGCTAACCAATCATCTTCCAAAAGCCTGATCGTCCTCTGATTGTTCACTTTACATTCTGTCTTTGCATCGAAACCATGCCATAAGTTTCTAATTGATCTCCACAAACTAGTCCCATATGTAGATGTCAGTTCCTCAGGGCCCTTCCTTCCCATATTTGGCCTAGATCACCCCACCCCACAGCGACTGTTTTTCTAAGGAAATCTCAACAATCACTTCATGAGAAGACTTTTGTTCTGCTTTCTACGATTTCTGATGGCCAGTCCTCCCTGCTTCTTGGAAAGTAGCAGTCTCTTTCATTTGACTAGGTGGAAACCTTTATATTCCTTCTCACCATGTCATAAAATTCCTTCTCCTTCTCAGAGAATCAGTTCTTTCTTCCACCATTGCAGGAAGGTGAAAACTGACATAAAGTAAGTTGGTAATGCATCCAAAACTGAGTTCTTGGTAAATAGTGAGACTTCTACCTAGACGATCTTTTCTCACATAAACTACATATTTTAAGCTTCTGAAAAACTTTTGCTACTCCCAGAAGCATTTATTTTCTCTCAAAAGTTTAACACATAACTTTTTTCAAAAAACACTTTTTGGAGGAAAAAAAAAAGATACTTTTGGTTTCCCAAAAGCTTGGCCAAACAACCTACAAAATTGATTTCAATATTCTATTTCACAACTGAAGATGTACCAGCAATCTAGTTAACTCTGCTAGAATTTTAAGTTAGGCCATGATGCAATAGTTCTTCTACTTGTGGGATTACACTGGGTATGTTGGTGGTGGTGCAAAAGCTGGACCTGTAGCTTCCTATTGCATTGGTTCCAAAGAAAAGGTTGTAGCTGAATTAAAGAATTATAGACCCATAAGCATTGTCAGACTATTTGCAAAATCAAAGCTGAATTACACAAACGGATTAATCGTGTTATGGACTGTTGAACTTATAGTAATCAAAATTTTCTCATCAAGGCAAGATAAATCATGAATGCGACTTTAGTCGTAAATGAGGTCTTCCATCATAACCATGAAAAGGAGAGAGCAAAATTTGATTGTTCTCTCAAGTCATTGGGATTTCAATAGCTAAGTGTACATATTTCAGGAAAGGAAAGAGGAAAAAAAAAAAATAATGAGAAAAGTAAACCAAACTAAACTAAATTTACAAAATCTTAGATTATTCTAGAATATCTATGTCACGACCAAGCTAGTCCCTTGGCGTGACATGGGGATTGGAACCCCAATGAACTCCAACCAAGCTTCTTAGCACATAAGCAGTCATAAGGTAATAGGCATCAACAACAATCTGAGATAAAGTGGAAGTAAAGTCTCAAGTCAAGATAGACTAGGCAATAAGAAGAAGTCAAAACATTTCCTACTTAAACTAGATTACGCCACAATCATTAGTGTAAACATTCCTCTACTAGTCTAGACGGGAGCATAGGACAAGCCCTAGCTCACCTAACTTAGGAAATAGTGGAATAGTCGAAAATATAATAAGGGAACATAATAGGCTTGCCATCGAAACATGAGGACGCACCAATCAATCTTCAAAAAGAATCTAAGCTCACCATGGTTGGAGTGAGAAGAAGTGTTAGACTCTACATTATAATACAATATAGGCAAAAGAAAGTATGCGTTAGTACTTTGAATGTACTAAGTATGTGAGCAAATATGCATAATGTAAACAATAGTGATATAGGACATAAATCATGAGATGCAAGACCAATAGTCAATGAAATGTTTAATAAAGTTATGAGTTCACAAGATGGTAAATGCATCATAATCATAATAAAAGCTTGAAAGTAACCTTAGTCATGTTGTGGCATATCAACCTTAACTGACAATAAGACCATGTGAGCTATAACATGAAATCCGATGTAACTCCCGCATTGGGAAGAGAGGTTACTTACCTAAGTAGACTCCATGATGGTACACCAATCACAAAAGCTATATTGTGGATCCATTAGCTAAACCAAAAAGCAACCAACAGGGGCACATAGTTTGGTAATAGAGGTTGCTGCTAGGATTCCATTGTGTCGCTCTTTTGAGCTTCCGGATCGAACCCACCTCAAGTCTGCTCGATGCTAAGTCAAATCCCAATGGAATAGTAAATCATAATTTAATAAATAAATCACGGGGAAAGGCAACGTCTAATTACTAATCCAAAGTTATCAATCTGTCTTAATAGAGTAACTCATTAAAATCTTTGATTCAATTAATGTGAGAATTGTGTTTGTCAACATCTCATATCCGTGAGTAGATGGGTAATCTTAGAACTTTGATTCAATCAATGTGAGAATTGTCCTTATCACATCTTGAATAGGTGAATAATTTCTCACCATCATTCATTCTTTCATAAAAACTTATCATCTAATTCCTTATCATTCATAAAACCTTATCAAGTCACGATTACAATTTGCAATGAAACTGGAGTAATAACATGGGTTCACGTGTAATCAACTTAAAATCACGTAATTTGAATGACTTTATGTAGAATCATGTGAAATAACACTAATTGAAATTACAAATTGTAATTAAAGATTCGGTAGATAGGAACTCCTAAATTCCACTTAAAATTGCCCAAAACGACATAGTATAGGAATTAGGAGGGTATGAAAAGTCCAAAATAACGCTCATTAGAAAGAATTGAGTCAGGCAAAATTTTTGATCCTAGATCCGCGACTTGGACGCGATCCCAATTTTAATTTTTTAAAAACCTGGCCCTTCTCCGCGATGCGCCCTTGTCGCGGACTCCATTGCCTCAAATTTTCCGCAAACAAAATTCTTTGCCCTGGTCCGTGATGCGGACCTGTTTCTCACTTCATTATTTTCCAAATTTCCTCTTGGTTCAAGACTAATTTAAGTTAGAATTGTATGGGGTTTTACAATCTATGAAATTTGAACACTCCCCCTCGAGTTGGTGCGTATAACTTGTTACAAATGTAGGTTTTATGGAAACTAGTGAGGAATTTAGTGAAAATATCTGCAAACTAATTATTTCAACTTAACAAGTTTTGTAACAATATCTCTTGAGAGATTATTTTATCTGATGAAGTGACAATTGATATTATATGTTTGATTTTCTCACTTGATAAAAAAATGTATAGTACTCATGAAATACTTGATTTGATATAATATGAAGAGTAGCTTGATTATCGCACACTAGTTCCATACGTTGATTTCTCCGAACTTTAATTTTATGAGCAACTGTTTAATCCAAATTAGTTTGCTAGTTGCCACAATCATTGCTCGACATTTAACTTGTGCACTAGGTCGAGCAACCACTTTTTGTTTCTTTCTTTTTCAATGCACCAAATAATCTCCTACCAGAGGACAACATCTGGACATGAACGGCATATCATAAGGTGTTCCTGTCCAATCAGCATCAGCGTATCCAACAATTTGCTCATGACCTCGATGCTCAAAAAGCAATCCTTTGGTCGGAGCTGATTTTATGTATAAAAAACAACCACATTGCATCGACCATCACGTGGAGTGTCCATAAACCAACTTGCAACACTCACAGGAAAGGCAATCAGGTCGAGTTACTGTGAGATAGTTCAACTTACCAACCAGCCACCTATACCTTTAGGATCACTAAGGGGTCATTTGGTTGTTGGTTAGGGAGTTATTCATGTGTTAAAGCTACTATAACTGATATCATGTTTGGACTTTGGAGCGTTGGTTATCATTTTACAGTCCTACATAAATAAAGCATGTATAAGTTATGAGTCAATGTATGATTGTTTTGTGATGAATAAAAGATGGAATAAATAGTACATGAATAACTAATCCTTGCATTACATTACCATTATCTGCATAACTCTAACCAGCAACTAAATGACCCTTAAGTGGTTTCCCCTGTTATGATAGAAGTTTAATATTAGGGTCCATAGGAATGCCAATTGGTCAGTAGTCTGTCATACTTGTCTCCTCAAGAATGTCTAGGGCATACTTACGTTGTGAGATAACAATTCCTGATTTGGACTGCGCAACCTCAATCCAGGAAATACTTCAATCTGCCGAGGTCCTTCATCTGGAAATGCTGAAAGAGATGTTGCTTCAAGTCTCCATAATTTGATGTGTTCCATTCCCTTAGTTTCCATTCCCTTCAGCAGCTTCAATTTTGAGGCCAAAACAAAACCAGGACTACCAATGGCTGAAAGAATCCCCACCACACCTGAATTCTGTCCTTGAATCTTGCATATGAGTTCAATCTGTTTGGTTTTTTTTTTTCAGAAAAGAAACAAAAAGATAAGAAAATATCTTTGATTACGATTAAGAAGAACATCTTAATAGACCGAGATCCAATTTTGGGTCTTTTTCTTGGTGAAGATGATCTGCCATAGTCTCTCCCGGCCCACAGATGTAGGTAGGCGGCCTGCTAACCAAACTGCATAAGCAACAGAACTCCTTGTTGGTGGTTGACATGTATCAGATTATGTGGATTGAAACTTTCTTTTCTTGCAGCTTTCCCTTTTCTATTGGAGTAGGTCAAGGTTGCTGTAGCAGTTTTAATCTCAAGCATCCGCTTCGGAGGTTAATCAATTGGGACATCCACAGTTTCTTTATCTTCCTCTAAATTTTTTTTTTCGTGGCATCATCATGACCTTGGGCGGAATTGGTCTTGGCCGGAAGAACAAAAGACCGGCAAGCACAGAGCTGCTGTAAAAAGGGGGTTCACAGCAACAACGAATGATAACCCGCCCATACAACCAGCAGGGAGGATGACACTATTGGCAAAGTCCGTCTAGAGAATATGCCGTAGCATGAAAGGTGGTAGGTATGCACCGGGGAGATACCATAGGGAGTAAAGGGAGCCCGGATGATGGAAAAGCCCGGGGAGCCGGGTCATTTGACAGAAATAATGCAGCCAATAACTTCAAACTTGAAATATGTTTTATTAGCTCCCCAATCACCACATTTTAATATTATAGGAGAGTGATCAGAAGCCACTCTTGGCGACAAAGATTTCCTGAGATGTCTGAACTTCTCAACCCACTCTGGTGAGAATAAATAGGCGTTTGGACATGCAATTTCATCTCATTATTTGAAAATGAAATCAATGTTTGGACATTGCGACTCATATTCAATTTTACTTTTTTATTGAACTAAAGTTCAATCAGTAAATGTTGGATTTTTTAGAATAGCTTTCTGATAGTGTACTTTAATTTTGTTATGGTTTTATGTTTATGAGCAAGAACTACAACTTACAAATCCTAATTGCATGTCTAAACAAAACAAAACTTAACTTCATATCATATCATAATTTCATCACATGGCCAAACAGGGCCTAAGATTCTATCAATCCTGGAAGCTTCTCTTAGATTGTTCATTCTGTTCCAGGTGTAGGATCTACCAATAAAGGTGGATCACCTGCTCAAGCAAGCTCCTGCATAATGTCAGACACTTTTTTTATTGCGCTGGTGAGAGGGGTATCACACCAGGTGTGATAAGATTAGGAATGAGACCATTCAGGAGAAGCTAGAGGTGTCGGCCCCTGTGGCTGATAAGATGAGGGAAGCGAGATTGTGATGGTTTAGACATGTGCAGAGAAGGAGTACCGATGCTCCTGTTAGGAGGTGCGAGAGGTTGGTTTTGGGAGTTACATGGAGGGGTAGAGGTACACCGAAGAAGTATTGGGGGGAGGTGATCAAACAAGATATGATGAAACTTGATCTCAAAGAGGACATGGCCTTAGATAGAAAGGAGTGGAGGTCGCGGTAGAGTAGCAGACTAATTGGTTGGTAGGGTTAGGTGGTTGTCTGGCCTTGGGGTACAGTAGGGTAGCAGGAATAGTTGCATTTTATATCATGTGCTGTCATTATCTGTCATATATGTGTTAATTCTATCGCATTTACTTACTGTCATGGGCTTTTCGTTATTAGTCGCTCTTTCTGTTCCCTTTCCTTTCATTTGTCCTATCTAGTTTATTCTGCTTATGGGTTTTTGAGACGAGGGTTCCCAGGAAACAACCTCTCTACTTCTAGGAGGAGTGGTAAGGTCTGCGTACATTCTACCCTCCCCAGACCCCACTTGTGGGATTTCACTGGTTATGTTGTTGTTGTTTTGGTGAGAGGAGTATCATTGAACCTAGTGGCGTGGAATCACCTCACACAGTCCATGAGCTTTCACATAATCCTTTGATAGCTGCCAATTCCACCAAATAGCCCTTCTTTCAGTTGCCATGAAGGCCATAGACTCCAAAGATGAACCAAGTAAAGAGGTAGTTCAATTCTGTCATCTGACTTGTAAAGTAATACCTTCCTGTTTGGACAAGGCCCCCCTAGTAGGATCTTTTATCCCACATAATCACATTTCGCTCTTTAGTTCTACTAGCCTCCATACATACACAACCCATCCAACTGTTGCTCCTAAGTTGCCTGAAAAAAGTACTTTTTCTTCCAATTTTTTTTCTTGTAACACCACTACTGTTAGCTTCCATTTTGATGATAACATTTTCACTACATTCCTCTTTTCCTTACTGTTCAGTCTCCACACAGTCAAAATATTATTTTTAGCTTTATCGATCACCCAATTTTAATGAATTCCCCCTGATTCTTGCCTCCCCATCCTTATACTTAATAGTTTATACTGCATAAATAATATTCTCCAGTAGTGAATAAATTATGCATTCTTCATACATTGCGACTGAGTTGTGCCTGTGTGGTCTACAAACATCAATTCTTGGCTGGAGTTAGACCCATAGAGAAGGCTTAGTTTCTACAATGAAGGTCTTAAAAGATGGATTGACCATCTCCATTTTTTGAAAAGAGCCAGGATCAATTTTTATTAATTATGTCGATTTTGACTTGTAAAACTTGGTCAACCCACTTCATAAAGTAGCATCTTCCAGATTCTCCATCAATTCCTTCCCATTTGTTGAGGCATGTGCACTTGGTTTGAAATTTAAAAAGACCCTACCCAGAATAGGATCTGTCATATCGTCTAGCCCTAGATGCAGGCTATTAACGATGCCAGCCTTTGATCCCCTTGTGACTGTCTGCAAGTTTTTGACGGCTGATTCCTTTCAGAGTTTCTTTCCAGATCGGGATGGTATAGAAAAGAACCTTCATTCAATGTTGATGTGACTAGGTATTTGCTCCGTGTCTCCTTTGATCCTCATATGAGCATATTGGAGATGATTTTTGAGCTTGGTTTCTTCTTTCTCAATGCATCCTCTGCATCTTTTCCTGATTTCTTTCATCTTCTCCCTCGTCCAAAGCTGTAGAGGAAGGCCCAATATTCTAGTCCAAGTTCTGGCATTTTGGCAATTTTCCGGCATGCAACATATGCTGGAGATCACCATGACAGGTGCAGTGCTTTCTTTTCCCACCTCCAGTCCCCTATTAGAGTGTGTTCCACCTTGCTCCTAGTGGGGAACCTAAAGAGAAGATGATGGTCACACATTTCAAATACCCCTATGTAGCTGCTGCATTTGCTTTAAGCCCATCTGCGCATGACTCTATGGTTTGGGATCTCCTCGCATTCGAAATGGCCCAGCAAGCATTTGCTCATAATCTTTTTATCCTGGAATCCGCCAATCTTGGCTTTGATGGAGTTCCCTTCACCTGGATCCACCGAGAGAGTGCCTTATCTCACTGTCCATCTATTTCTGTTAGTAGCTTCAGCGTAGGACGAGTTCAATTATTGGGGAGAAGGGACTGACGTAATGTCGTTTCTTCTCTGAATAAAATTTTCAATTTTATCTGCTGGCTTGTCACAACCAGCACTCAATGCTGATTCTGGAATAATAATAATAATGGACTTTTTAGTCCCTTAACTGTGGCAATGGAAACAAATCTGCTGAAAGCATTGAACTTCGTAGTACAGAAATAAATTGCTTCATCATCCCTAAGCTTCCTCCCCGACATAAGTTCCCATGACCTCAGAAGCCTTATGCAATAAATAGCAGATCCATGATAGAAGTTTCCAGCTGATTATCATCCTTCTAAGCAAGCTATCTTAATTTCTCCATTCAAAACCATGTTTCCGACGAGGCAACATTCTTTATGATATCTAAAGACTTGTCTCCAGCCCTAAAATAGATCTTGTTGACCATGTCTTTAGTCAATCAAGGATGCTTGAAGAAAAACACGGCTACCAAGCTTTGGGCTGATCCTGGAGAAAGAACCTTTTGACTTACTAATCCTGTGCTTGCATTCCTTTTGACTTACTAATCCTGTGTTTGCATTGTCTCTATAAGTTTTGATTTTGTTGTAGTGAATATGTGGTAAGATTCTTCACAATTCATTCTCTAATGAAGATTCTATGCCAGATCTGAAGTTGAAAGATGTGAATCTTGTGGAAGCATACTATAAATGGAATAATCTCTTGCAGAAAATGGCACAGAATAAGTGTCATGGTTGTATTAAATTGGATGAGCACATGAAATTAGCTAGAGAATTGAAGCGGCACCGAGAGGAAGTGAATGCTTTGAAGTTTGAAATGTCAGATGAGGCACTTCAGCAGATGCCAGATTTTCAGGGTCGGGTATGGAACCACATTATCATAATAATTTGGTTTCCCTTTTCATGCCAATTTTCTATCAAAGGAAGGGTTCATCAACAACCCCTTTTACACTATTTGCAGATAGATGTGTTAAAAGAAATTGGCTGTATAGATGCTGACCTTGTAGTTCAAATCAAAGGTCGTGTTGCTTGCGAAATGAATTCCGGAGAGGAGTTGATATGCACAGAATGTTTATTTGAGAATCAACTAGATGACCTGGAACCAGAAGAGGCAGTGGCAATCATGTCTTCCTTTGTGTTTCAGCAGAAAGAGACTTCTGAATCTTACCTCACGCCAAAGCTTTCTCAGGCTAAAAAGAGGTTATTTTTCTTTTGAACATATTTGGTTGATATGCTCATGTTTTAACTGTTGATCATTTTTCCTTGGTCATCTATGATATGTGTATTGAATTGTTGTTTGATAGTTTTGGATAATTTTTTTTTTAATGAAAAAGTTCTGATAACAATGTGTGCTTGCGGTGTCTGAATTATTGAGGTATCAAACCTGCATACAAGACATGATGATTCTTCTTAATATTTCCATGATGGGTGAGCTTAAAAGGCAGTGTAGGACTTATCCTTGTTATACATTAGTTTTAATGATTCTAACTTATCAGAACTATTTGATGAGATAATTGGGAATATGAAATCATACAAGGTGTACTTTTCCTTCTTTTACTGTACAAGAAAATGGAAACTGCATCTAATGTGATCAAGCGCGATATCGTGTTTGCAGCTAGCTTGTATATCACTGGAGTTTGATTAGGTCAGGGAGCCTTGAGTTCATTTGCAATTCTAAAGGAAGAACAAAACACATCATGTCAAATAAGTACTCATGTTTCACAGAATAGCATATCCAAGTTGTATGGGACAGTTTACTAGTTACTAAATTGGTTTTATCTCTACAATTTGAATATAATACATCAATTATCAAGTCAAATTACCAGTTTCAAAAAAATATATATCAATTATCAAGTTAAATATGTCACCTATTTCACAGAATTGCACATCCGAAGAGACACATATCACAAGGTCACAGGTCAAAGAGCTATGATACCTCTTTCTTGATATAACAAAGTGGGTGCTGTAAAGGTAGAGATGGAAAGTGAGTCTGATAAGCAATTAATGTCGAGTGTCCCACGTTGATGGTGGAAATGGGCTGTTGTTTCTTATATGGTTTGGGAAATCCTCATTACATGAGCTAGCTTTTGGGGTTTACTGAGGGAGCTTCATTTCATCTAAATTATCGCCTGGCCGTTTCCAAATCGTCTATACATTTAGAGAGCCCCAAAGGCCCATTTCTCATCACGGTAGTAAAGCCAGCATTGGGATTTACTACCATTCTTGATTTACTCAGCATTGGGCCCCATTGTTTGTTGTTCACTCTCCAAATATCTGATCCTGAGCAT
>DF360352.1:92129-106426 GCA_000787875.1 Solanum virginianum | reverse complement strand
ATGATCAAATAAATCATCAATCCTAGGGAGCGAGTATTTATTCTTAATTGTCATGCTATTCAATTGTCGATAGTCGATACACATTCTCATGGTGCCATCCCTTTTGCATACAAAAAATACTGGTGCACCCCAAGGGGACACACTAGGTCTTATAAAACCCTTCTCCAATAAGTCTTTTAACTACTCTTTTTAATTCGCGTAATTCTGTCGGGGCCATTCTATATGGAGGGATGAAAATAGGTTAAGTTCCTAGAAATAAGTCAATACCAAAATCTACCTCTTGTTCTTTTATATGGAGGGATGGAAATAGGTTGAGTGCCTAGAAGTAAGTCAATACCAAAATCTACCTCTTGTTTTGGATGTAAGCCTGGAAGTTCTTCAGGGAACACATCAACGAATTCATTCACTACTGGAACTGATTGAAGAGTTGGCGATTTTGCCTCCATATCCCTTACTTTAACTAAATGACATATATACCCCTTAGATATCACCTTTCTAGCCTTAAAATAAGAGATAAACTTCCCCGTTGGTGCCCTAACATTGCCTTCCCATTCTAGAACAGCCTCATTTGGAAAGTGGAAGTACACTTTGTTAGTTCGGCAATCCACGGTGGCATAACAAGAAGCTAACCAATCCATATCCATTATAACCTAAAATTCCACCATTTCTAGCTCAATAAGGTAAGCCAATGTGTCATGGTCACAAACAGTTTCTATACAGTCATAATAAACCCTTAACCTATGACCACATCGGGTGAAGCTTCCAAATTTTGCCGACTCTCCAGAGCATAAGTGTGATTATGGACTCTGCTAGAGCTAGCTATCCCTCTAACACCTCTACCAAGACCTATAGCAACACCCCTACCTATTGGAGGAACTGATGATGATGATGATGCAACAACTGATCTAGTAAGTTGTGTTATATCACCCATATGTCTCCTCAAGCAATCTCTCATCATATGCCCTGGCGCACCATACCAATAACAAACGTCTGTCCCAATATGATATATACCTCAAAGGCTTCTTCCACACTGTTTACAAGGCTATGTAGGGGTCATTTGCTGGCTTACTTAATATCCCGCTGTCCGGGTGCCTTGCCCTTCACTTCTTGGACCAAACTGATTTCTCCTAGACCCCTGAAGTTATGGTGGAGCACTGGCTGTAGAGTAGGAGCATGATGGACTAGGAAGTCTATTAGAAAACTAAGGCCTAATCTCACCTTGGGACGGTGTAACCTGCCCTGTAGATGTGGCCCTCTTGGACTACGCCCTTTGTAACTCTTATGTCCTTCTCCTTTGCCTCTAATCCTCCAATTTCTGTGAAAATCTTGCATTTTTGTTATATCTATGTCTTTGTTCAAGGAAGCAATGGTATAGTCTCTGACCAGATACATATCCAATCTATCCACATATCGATGAACTCTATCTGCCATAGTACCAACTACATTAGGAGCATACCTGGCCAGGGAATTAAATTGAATACTATATTCCCTCACGCTCATACTCTCTTTATGGAGATTCATAAATTGATCTGCACGAGCCTCTCGGATTTATAATTGTAGGTAATGGTCAAGAAATGCCTCTTTGAACTCCTTCTAGGTAGTTGAAGGTGCATCTATGCCCTTAGATTGCTTCTAAGCTTCATACCACATTATAGCCACACCCTTCAACCTATATGTCACTAATTCGACAGCTTTAGTACCACTCATATGCATAACATCTAAAGTGCATTGAATCTGATTAATAAAGTCTTGGAGATCTTCATTAGGATCTGACCTAGTGAAGGAAGGAGGGTCCAAATTAAGGAATTTACGTATCCTCGTGCTAGCTGCTCTATTCACACAACCTGCACAAATGACTGGACCTTTATGTCTTTGACCTTGGCCAGCAACTATACGAGTCAATAGTTGGACTGCATTTCTTAGATCCTACACGGTAGCATCGATAGGTGGTTCTAGGGAATTTCACTACTTCCGAGGTCATCAGGAATTGTAGGAGTTGGAGATATCCATGACAGAGACTCATCTTAACCCTCATTTCGTTGTCTCACCCGACTGGGTATACCAACCACAACTTCTACTTCCTTCCCTTTATCTTTGTTCTTCCTGGTTTCTGGCATACTTGCTGTACAAAATAATTTAGGAGTTAGACACAATCCACCTATTACACTTAGCTCTAAGGCACTATCTAAAGAATGAAAAGAAAGAACAACTCCCAAATGCCACATAGCCACCTGCTTATAAATGTGGTGCACAACACATTGATAAACAAGACTCTACATATACACGGCTTTGTAGACTCCCTGGGATGCCCTGCTCTGATACCACTTTTATCACGCCCAAAGTCCCATTAAGGCGGACTGGCACCCATTCCTGATAAGGCTCGGGAGAGCCAACCTGTATCCATTATTTCTATATATATTATAAGGGATTTCTTCATTCCACATGCCTTTAAGAAAGTAAACAGCAACAACAAGTCAAAAGGAAATATATATGGCTAGGCTATTGGGGCCATGTTGTCTAATGAAGTAGACATGACCACACTTTAATTTACATACTCTACAAAGCCTCTAGATAAGAAAAAGTATCTGATAAGGGTCGGGACAGGCCTCGCATTGACTACTATACAATACCAAAATATAAGCTCTAGACACACAAAGCTCAGAAGCAACCTAGAGCTTGGTAACAACAGTTGGATATCCTGTACTCCTATTGGGGAGATCTACTAGCACCTATACCTGCAGCATGAAATACAGGTCCCCCGTAAAGGACGTCAATACGAGATAATGTACTGAATATGTAAGGCAGGAAATACAGTATATATGAAGTAATAACTCAAATGAAACTACAGGGACGTCAGTACGAGATAATGTACTGAATATATAAGGCAGAAAATACTGTATATGAAGTAACAACTCAAATGAAACTATGCACTGCTGCAGGATAAGAGACCCCCTTTAGTTATACTGTAGGATCATGTACTTTGTGTTCTTTTTATTACTTTACCTTTACTGTATAATCTGTGCACAATATGTAACACAAATGACCAGCTAATTTGTGGTAAATCTATATCAGGATCGGCCCTGGCTAGGCTTTTCCTTTTACCCATTGGGCTACCACCATGATAGGATTGACCCTAGCTAGGTGATTCTTCCACCCCTTGGGTTACCACCCATCAATAGGTAATATACTTTATCTTTCAATTACTTTTGAGATGATTCTTTTGATGGTCACAATATTGGAGCTATAGGGCTGAATATGTAGCATGTGACATGTAGGAGATAACCTTCCCTTCCTCCAAATATTTATCTACAATATAGTAGGTGAAAAAACTAGCATTAGCAGCCAATAGACACATATTGGCAACCCAATCGCATAAAAAAACAACATACGTGCAGCAAACAGATAATTATAAGCCCGAGCATATTCTTTCAACCTTTCTTCCCCTAATCATATTTTCTAATACACATTCTCATATACATATCATATGCAGCCTATTTTAGTGCCATAGCAGTCTTATAATATCCCACAAAGCACAACACATAACAATTCTACACAATATACAAATGGGCGGCATAACGTTACATCCCTTCTCTACATTTTGATGTTGACAATTCCAAACCTGTTTCAACTTTACCCAAATTGTCCTCAACACATCTATACATAAAAAAAACCATAAAATAGTCTCAGAATAGTACCAATACAGTCATGAAGGATATGAAGCAATAACCTTCCATCCATTAGCCCACAAGTTCCAATCAAATCATACTTAAGATAGCACAATAAAACTCATTTTTAAATGAAACAAAATCAGGGTAGCAACCTTAGATTAATATCTATAACTTAAATCATGTTAAGAACATCAACTTCTCTTAATAATGTAGCCCACACACCATAGAGAAGTCACTAAAAAAAAGGCAAGTTTGCAGCAACTTTCTAAACACATGTTGTCCGACCTTTGTTCACAAGTATAACTAGCATATATTTCTTATTTGTCATTGTATAAGTATAACAAATACATGGATATTTCTACTTATGTTAGCCTTCAAGATTCAGATTTCCTTCAAGAACCCTAGAGGGCTGTATTGGCTGCCTTGTGAAGTGAAGTAAAGAGGAAAAAACTTCAAGATTCAAGTTTCCTTCAAGAACCCTAGAAGGTTGTATTGGATGCCTTGTAAAGTGAAGTAAAGAGGAAAAAAAGTCTTTAGGAAAGCTGAAAATTATTCCAAAGTGAAATGACTTAAGGGGCTATTTTTGAGCCCTTTTAAAGGGTCGCTTTGGCCGACTTTGTCTTGAGATTTTGACACATATTAGTACATATTAATATGCTGGTGGTGCAGTAGCTTGGCCCTCACACTTGGGCATAATTGGGTCTCAAATTTGATGGGCCTCGGCTGCCTATTTTCCTAATTCCTCTTCACTTAGTTTGGGCCCAATTAGTCAAGTGGGCTGTGATGTACTTGGGCCCTTTTATTATTCATCTTGGGCTATAAGTATTGTCCATTTACGATGGTAAAACACGGGCTAAAGTTACACTCTTAACACAGACTTTATTCATTATCAGACTTGGACAGATTTGGCGTCGGGTATTGTCGCTGCTTAGCCAGCATATTTAAGCTAAGCAAGTAGGTGACTCACCTACTAGCTTCCTAAGTCCTACAAGAACCTCACTTCCTCATGTCGTTCAAGGTTGTGATCTCCTCAATTTGACTTAAAACTTATTTACGCTTGACCCTCTTCAGCGTTGGACATATATATCACCCTCTAATTTGAGATTCAAGCACTTTTTAAAATTGGTGCTAATTTGAAAATCCATATCACGTTTCATTTGCATAGTACTAGTATTATAAGATGTGGGGTGTTACACAAATCTTTTGTGGTTGTCGTTGTTAAGGCTAAACAAGATCTAGATATGTCAAAAGTTGAGTAGAAGAGGTTGGTTGTCAAAATATAGAGCTTTTCTCCCAAAGGGAAGATGGTGTAACTTAGTACCAAGATCGATTATGTTTTTTTGAACATTGATGGTCTTAGAGGGATGATCATGAGTCAAGCCCATAACTCTCATTATTCCATACATTCGGAATCTACCAAAATGTATCGAGACTTGAGGGAAATATATTGGTGGCATGGAATGAAGAAAGATAATGCCAAGTTACGTATTTGGGAGTTGGTTAGACTAGGTGGTATGCCTAGTTGTGTTATATCATATTGTGGTATCCAACTTATGTCTCACTCTTGGAAATCATCTCAAAGGGCGCTTGGCATTAAGGTGAAGTTAAGTACCACTTTTCATTCTCAATCCATTAGGCAAGCCAAGAGGACAATGCAAACTTTGGAGGATATGTCGAGGTATTGTGTGTTGGAATTCAAGGTTAACTAGGTGTTTACACCTCATTAGGATATTGTGAATGGGTTATTCCTATGCATGGAAAATATGATATAGATTATAATTTAGCATTTGAGCCTAAGTATGAAATCTATCAATGATGTTTGACTTTCATGCCTAAATATGCATTTAAGTGACTTGAAATGCCTTGCATCTCTTTGAAATCACGTATATGTATATGTATTCTTGTGGGATAATGAATTAGCACAGATGGATTTGGTGCGTCAAGGCTATCCCTAAGGGTCCTCTCCCTTTTCTTGAACTATATGCTAGCATAGGTATATGTATATAGTAAACCTCACCGAGATGGGAGGCTCGTAGGGTCCTGTTACAACATTGATATGATATGATAAAATTGTGAAAGTCCTATTCAAAATGGGAGACCCCTAAGGAAGGCCACTTCTCCGAAATGGGAGGCCCGTAAGGAGAAGTGTTGCTTAGCTTTAGCAAGTAGACCACCTCTTTTCTGGTGTAGGGATATCATCATGATTCCAAATAATAGCTCACTTGGTTTTATATGCTTGTTGAGGTCTTATCCTCACTATATATGAGCATTATTGCATTTCATGCATCATGAATTTCATGGTATATTGTTATACTACTCTTCTTTAGATATATACTTCTTTCTATATTATGTGCCCTTGTCATCTAACATTGTATGCAGGTTTGGTAAGTCATATGGATTGCATGCCCCAATATCTAGTACATTCAAACATACTAACGCATACCTTTGCCTGCATGATATAAACCATGTAAGGACCGGAGACTGCCTTTATCTACCATTTGATGGATAGATCAAATTTGAGATATTTGTTTTGGTGAGTCCTATATTCCAAGGACAAGCCACCATTCCCCTACCTATGAAGTCTTGTTTATGTTATTTACTTTGATGGTGAGCTCGGGACATATCTTGGCCCTCATCCTATCTTATGTCTAGAGGCATTATTGGATATCTTGTAGACTCTTGTCAAATTTAAATGTTATGTGTTGTTTTTGGAGTTTATGATTATGGTTATCTATTTGATATGGCTATTATGGACCGATTATAAGAATTATGATACGTATACTTTGATATGAAAGTTTGGAAGATCTCAAGTCCCCAATTGACCCATAAAGTGAGTCATACTTACCCGCGCCTTAGTATTTCCATGCTACATGTTATGTGAATCCATGTTAATCCTTTTCCCTATGACATCCCCATAGCGTGAGTCCTATTTTTCCATCCCGTAGAACTATGTGTTTACAATTTATGTATACACTTCCAAATTGATGATGTGAATATGGATATTTGAGGCTTGTTTAGGGACTCTCGGATTCCATTCGCCATGTAACTCCTAGAACCTAGGTTCGAGTCGTGACACTCCTCCATGATACCCAGCCTATCTCAATCTCTCCATATCAAATGGCCCTGGTAGAGTTAAATGAATAGTTGAAAGACTTGTTGGAAAAGAGTTTTATTAGGCCAAGCATTTCACTATGGGGTACTTCCACATTATTTGTTAGAAAAAAGGATGGGTCACTTCAAATTCTATAGACTACTGACAATTGAACAAAGTTACAATAAAGAACAAATATCCACTATCGAGAATAGATATCTATTTTACAAGGGGGCAGTCACTTTTTAAAAATTGATATTCTATCCGACTATTATCAATTGAGGGTAAGGGAGTGTGATATTCCCAAGATGATATCTTGAACAAGGTATAACCACTTTGAATTTGTGGTTATGTCTTTTGGGTTATGCAATGTTTCGGCACTGTTCACGGACTTAATGAATAGAGTGTTCAAGCCTTATCCTAATACATATTTTGTGGTCTTCATAGATGACATTCTAATCTATTTCTATAGTGAGAAAGGGCATACGAGTTATTGGATGGTTATACTTCAAACCTTAAGGGATATGTAATTGGTATACCATTGTCTTCTTTAGACATTAGAATCATTTTGGTTTTGACTAGGTATTACCAAAAGTTTGTTGAGGAGTTTTCAACCATTGCGTCACCTTTGACCAAGTTTACCCAAAAGAAGGTGAAATTCAAATGGCAGACAAATGTGAGAATAGTTTCCAAACTTTGAAAGATTATGTTGGCTCCTATTTTGACTGTAAGACCCCACCTAAGATGAGCATGAAAAGTTCAGAAAAATAAGTGAGTTATGGTTCAGTTGATGTTTACGAAAGGGGTTATGACTCGTAGGCAATAATACAGCTCGTAAAGGGGTCTTGTAGGACTTGGCAGACTTAGTGAAATCTAGGGTAATCTGAAGTCCAGTCTATGACTCATAATATGACTCGAAATGCGTTCTATGAGTCATAGAAGGGGCTTTCATGGTAGGTTCTAGTGACAGGATGTTCCTGGACATCTCGCCTATGAGGGGTATTATCAAGGCATCGTGCAATTCTCCAGAGACTCTGAATTTCAGGCCCTCCATCCATAAGAGGTAGTTTTATGACTCGTAGAGTGGACTATGAGTCTTATACAAGGTCTCATAGGTCAATCCGACCAATTTTTATAAGGGGTAGTTTTATCAGTTGTCAGCTTTTAATGCTTATCCTATGTCATTTTGGACCCTTCGAAGGCCCTTTTATCAGATTATAACCCTAAACCCATCTTATTTCCTCTCATCCCCCCACAAAATTCTTAAGTCTAAATGCTCCCATGTTCTTGAGCTCCCAAAGGAAGAGCAAGCTAGGGGTTCCATTTTCTCCAAATCAGGGTTTCTCCATCATAAACACCAAGGTATGTGTTTCTGATTGTGGGGACTTTTCCCCCACAAGCTCAACCATTTTCTTCCCAAGCTTTTTCTCTCCAAGTTATGGTTTTTCATGAAGGTTACATGGGTTATTTCCATAACATGAATTTGAAGGAAACTATGATAAATACATTCTCTCAAATTCAACCGCCTCTCCAAGTTTGCTTCTCACTTGATTGCCTATCCTAGGGTAAGAATGCACAAGTTCATGTCGAATGTATTATGTTATTTTGCTCTACATGATATTATGAAATGATAAGATATGAAATATATATGATGTTATGATGAGGGTTTAAAGGTACCTTAACTAAGTTTTGATATGATTTGGCGAGTTACTATGCATGATTTGAAAAACAAGTTTTCACTACTCTCCTTATGTCTAAATGTGATGTTCTTGCATGATTTTGAGCACAAATGTTTACCCACCATGTGTTGCTACATTATGATCTAAGCTTCTTATGTTAATAAATGCTCTATGGCAAGATATATGATTTGGGCATGATATGACTTGTGAAGGGGCTCCTTTATATGTTATGAATGATGAGAATATTGTGAAAGTTATGAGAAGTTATGATGCCCTATTTTGATATGATGAAGCTTTGGTTTTGATGAGCTACTCTGTGAACCTTGAGAATATTGAAATGTTTTACATACTATGGAAATGATAATATTTTAAGTATTCCTTGGGATAGTGACCTAGCAACTGCGGACCTTAGTAAATAAACATTGTCCCATAACTATGTTGCCACCATAGGTAATTGAAGTAGCTAATAGATCCATATAGGTTAACTTTGTCTGATTAGTCCAAAATGGTGATGTTCCCGTGCGACAATTGTGAAAGATATATCAAAATGGGGGATGTGCCCTTTAGTCAATAAAGATAAATATACCAAAATAGGGGATGTGCCGGTAAGGTTGACAATCATGGGTACTGAAAAGGGGAGTGTGCCTGTAAGCTAACCATGGGACACTTTCCGAAAAGGGGGATGTACCATAAGACGAGTGTTTGTTTTACCCCAGCAAGGTAAACCACCCCTTTATTTGGTGTGGGGTGAACACTAGGATTCCATGTAGTAGATCACTTGGTCTTATATGTCAGTTGTGATCCTTTCCCATCAATGTATAAAATGCTATGTAACTTGATTACTTATCCCTATATGATTTGATGATGGCACCGAGCATGCATGAGATATTGAGCCCATATTTGTTGACTATGACTATGGATATTGTTGTATATGGCTTATATCCTTGTTGTATTTACACCCCGCATACTTAGTACATTTCAAATACTAACGCATACTCTTTTCCTACATGATCTAACTATGCAGGAACTTGAGCACCATACTATCCTCCACCGCCTCCACTCGATTTGACATTCGACCGAAGAATTGTTTGGTGAGTCCTCCACATTTGGGACAAAATTCCACTTACAATCATGCTATGTCTAGAATTTGTTATTTTTTGATACTAACTTTGAGGGTGAGCCCGGGGAATGTCTTGGTACCCGACCTATTCCATATGTAGAGGTGTCATTGGATGTTAATATGATTTGGTATTATTGAGCTTGAGTCATATGCTATGTTTTATAAAACATACCTTAGTCCGATTGCATATGTACGTAAGTGGCTTATTTGGGATTCCCTATTCACTGTGTCATGTCTACGCCTTTGTCTCGAGGCGTGACAAAGCTTGGTATCAGAGCACCAGGTTTATAAATGGTCCTAAAAAATCCAACACACCGCGTGGAATAGAGTCTTGTTCATGGTGGTAAAGCACGCCACGACTATGAGCAAGGGGCTTTGAGGAGTTTTAGGAAATTAATCACATCTTCATGCTCTACTTCGTGCATTAGATTTAACATAAAGTTTCCTACCTCTAACGAGTGGTCTTTTCCTCTTGTAGATTATGCCGCCGAGATGAATGTCCCAAAGAGCTCCTACTCCCAAAGATGAGCCAGCCCCTCCGGCCCTACAAACCCCTCAAGCAGTCGAAGAAGTTGTTACCTATCCTGAGTATCGAAAAGTGGTCACCCTCTTGGCAAGGGCCATGGCTAACCAAGGAGCTCAAGCTCCCTTTAATCCTACGTTGGCATCAAGGGTCGGGGATTTCACAAGAATGAATCCTCTGGAATTTTATGGCTCTAAGGTGGAGGATGACCCCCAAAAATTTATTGATGAGGTGTACAAGGTCTTAGATATTATGGGGGTTAGTTCGGAGGAGAAGCCAGAACTAGCGACTTATGAACTTAAGGGCCTTGCTCAAATATGGTATAACCAATAGAAGATGGAGAGGGCGGATGATAAGCCCATCCCATGGGAAGATTCAATGTTACCTTTCTTAACGGTTTCTTTCCCATCGAGCTAAGAGAGGATAAAATGACGGAATTTATGAATCCCCGTCAAGGAACTATGAGTGTGAGGAACTATTCTCTCAAATTCAACCGCCTCTCCAAGTTTGCTTCTCACTTGATTGCCTATCCTAGGGTAAGAATGCACAAGTTCATGTCGAATGTATCCGATTTGATTGTTGAAGAGTGCCATGCTACTATGCTAACTGAGGATATGGACATATCAGGGCTGATGACCTACATGGAACAAATTTAGGGGTGAAGCTTAGAAAGAGGAGAGGGGGAATTCAAGAGGGCCCGGCTTGATGATGGTTTCCAAGGTACTAAGGGTGGTCATTTTTAACAAGGCCATAAATCCCAAGGCCAAAGGTTTGCAAATGATAGGGTGCCCAATCCAAAGGCTCAAGGTCGAACTGGTGGTTCGATTGCTCATGTGGGAGGTATGGCAAGAACCATGGGGTAAATGCTATAGAGATAGTGGTGCTTACTTCGAGTGTGGTAAAATGGGCCACAAGATTGTTGATTATCCAAAAAGACGAAGGGATGACCATCCTCAAGGGAAAGGTGCTCATGGTGACCAAAGAACTCAAGAGGGTCCGTAAGGAGGTGCTCCTCAGCACAATCGGTTCTATGCTCTTCAAAGAAGACAAGAGGTAGATGAGGGGCCCGATGTCATTATCGGTATGTTGAACTTTGCAACCTTGATGTTTATGTTTTATTGGATTCGGGTGCCACACTTTTCTTTATAACTCTATTTATTGCTAACCGTCTTCATATGTGTCCCGAATTGTTATGCGACCCATTCAAATTATCCACTCCCATTGGTGAGTTTATTCTTACAAAAAGGGTCTACAAGGGTTGTCCCTTGTCGGTGTTGCATAAACCTTTTCGTTGTGACTTTGTTGAACTTAATATGGTTGATTTTGACATCATTTTGGGGATGGATTGGTTATACACATTACATGCCACTATTGATTGTAGAACTCATAAGGTTAAATTCCAAATCCCCAGTGAGAATAGGAAGGTCATAATTCGGTAGTCAAGGGTAGGTTCATCTCTTACCTTAAGGCTCAAAAATTAATTTCCAAGGGTTTTATTTATCATCTTATGCAGGTTAAGGATGTTGAGTCTAGAGTTCCTTCTATTGAGTCTGTTCCCGTTGTCAATGAGTTTCTTGATGTCTTTCTCCATGAACTTCTTGGTGTCCTTCCAGAAAAGGAAATAGACTTTGGTATAGATCTCCTCCCTGATACCCAACCGATTTCCATTCCTCCATATCGGATGGTCCCAGCGGAGTTAAAGGAGTTGAAGGAGCAACTAAAGTATTTACTAGAAAAAGGGTTCACAAGGCCGAGCAAGTCACCTTGGGGTGCACCGGTATTGTTTGTGAGAAAGAAGGATGGTTCACTTAGAATGTGCATCGACTACCGACAACTCAACAAGGTCACAATAAAAATAAGTACCCACTGCCGAGGATCAAAGACCTATTTGATCAATTGCAAGGGGCTACTTGCTTTTCAAAGATCGACCTTTCGTCTGGGTATCATCAATTAAGGGTAAGGGAGTATGACATTCCTAAGATGGCTTTCCGGACAAGATATGGGCATTTTGAGTTCATGGTGATGTCTTTCGGTCTAACTAAATCCCGACAATATTTATGAATCTCATGAACAGGGTCTTTAAACCTTACCTTAATGCATTTATTATGGCATTCATTGACGATATTTTGATTTACTCTCAGATAGAATAGGATCATGCACAACATTTAAGGGAGGTATTGCAAACATTGAGAGAAGATAGACTCTTTGCTAAATTTGACAAATGTGTGTTTTGGCTAAATGAGGTGGCATTCTTGGGTCATGTGGTGTCAAGTGATGGAGGTGGATCTGAAAAAGACAAAGACAATAAGTAATTGGCCCAGACCTTTTACTCTAACAGACATCAAAATTTTCTTAGGTTTAGCTGGGTACTACCAAAGATTTGTGAATGTGTTCTCCTCAGTCGCTTCTCCTTTGACCAAATTAACTCAAAAGGAGGAAAACTTTGTATGGATGGATGAGTGTGAAAGTAGTTTCCAAACCTTAAAGGAAAAGCTTATGTCCTCTCCTATTTTGGCTCCTTTGGAAGGATTAGAGGGATTCATAGTGTATTATGATGCTTCAAGAATCGGATTGGGGTGTGTGCTAATACAAAATGGCAAAGTCATTGCCTATGCTTCTAGGCAACTAAAGGTACATGAGCGTATTTACCCCACTTATGATCTTGAACTAGTGGTCGTGGTGTTTGCCTTGAAGATATGGCACCACTATTTGTATGGGCTCACGTGGATATGTTCACCGACCATAAAAGTCTCCAATACATGTTCACCCAAAGAGACTTAAATTTGAGGCAATGCAGGTGGCTGGAGTTCCTTAAAAACTATGACATAAGTGTGCATTACCCTTCGGGCAAAGCTAATATGGAGGCCGACGCCCTAAGTCTAGTGTCCATGGGTATTGTGACTACTTAGAGGATAGCAAGAAAGAATTGGCAAGATAGGTCCATCGGCTAGCTGAGTTGGGAGTTAGATTTAATGAAGTAACAAATAGGGGTGCGGTTGTTAGAACCCGTATTTTGTGCATTAGAATAGTTATAGAAATTTGGAATCAAAGTGTCATTATTGGAAAGTTTAGGGACCAAAGTGGAGTTTTTTATAAGTGGTAGTCTAGAAAAATCAAGTGAGCCCCACCTTAAAGTGTGTTATGTTTTAAGTGGAACAAGTGTGAAGGGTGGGGCCAAGCTATGGTCTATATATGGACATGCTTCATATGTACAAGATCATTATCTTGTTATTTCCTTCACACTTAGAAAAAATTACAAAACACAAGAACAAGAACATAAGGAGGTGCTCTTGGCTTACTATAGCAGGAGAATCAAAATTTACTTTCTTTGATTCCAAAATTATTTTGATGTTACAAACCTTATATATTGAGTCCCCTAAGTAGCGTGGAGGTGTTATTTGAGTGAGAAAATGCCTCTTTCTATGACTTTGGTGATTTGAGCCCCTTTAAGGAGTTTAAGAGGTAATGTGATTTTTAGTCTTGCTTTATGTGTTATTAAGCTTGTATATATGTTGTAGTATGCTAAATTGAAAGAAAATCTTGAAAGATAGTATATTAGAAGTGAGTTGTAAATGTTGGAGTTGGGACCGAAATTTGGGTATGTACGATTATAGTGTTATATTATTTTGAAACCATGAATTTGTGTTCAATTAGCATGAATATGATCTTTGTAGGGTGAAGGAAGTGTTGGAAATTATCTAAGTATGTGTATATAGTATGTGGCCGAATTTGGGGTCTATGGATGTAGTCCAATGTTATGTTGCGTTGGAAGTATGCATTTGATGTTTAGTTGGTGTAATATGATTCTTGGAAGGTGAAGAGAATGCTTGGACATCATTTAATTTGACATGAAAGTAGGCAGTCCAATTTTGAAGAAATTATGAAAATTGATGCTTAGCTAGAATATTGTGATCATTATAGTATGACAATGAATAAAAAACCATCCAAACGTCTTTGGGAGGAAGTTGTCCAGTTTTGACAGCTTTGAAGTTGTCCAGTTTTTTTATATGTTGTCCGATTTTATATGCTACCCAAATCTTGAATGCTGCCCAGTTTTGTATAGGTTATTGATGATACTTAGTGTTATTATTATGATTGTGGCATTGGGAATGATTGTGGGTGTTGTTGGGCTATTGTTGTTGTTGGTGTTGATTAATTTGAGCCAAGTTGATTCTCGGGGCAGCCTATATTCTAGGGAAAGTGCTGCCGAAATTTT
>DF360352.1:56798-79248 GCA_000787875.1 Solanum virginianum | reverse complement strand
CGAAAGTTTATAGAATCTCCTAAGCACAATTTAAGGGTAGTTGGGATGAGCACCTTCCGCTCATCGAATCTGCTTACAACAATAGCTACTACTCAAGTATCGGGATAGCTTCTTTTGAAACCCTTTATGGGAGGCATTTTCGATCCCCAGTTGGTTGGTTTGAAGTGGGAGAAATAACTTTGCTAGGATCGAATCTAGTAATAGAAGCCTTGGAGAAGGTGAGAATGATAAGAGAGAGATTGAAAGCGGCTCAAAGTTGACAAAAGTCCTACGCAGACACCAGGAGGAGAGACCTTGAGTTTAAGGTAGATGATTGGATGTATTTGAGGGTTTCGCCAATGAAGGGTGACTTGTTTTGGGAAGAGGGCAAAGTTAAGCCCTAGGTACATAGGGCCTTATCGGATTTTGAGGCGTATTAGAAGGGTTGCATGTGAATTGGAGCTGCCCATAGAGATGAGTATGGTTCACCCAATTTTCCATATCCCTATGTTGAGAAAATATGTTGGAGATCCCAACTCCATCGTGCCTTTAGAGGTGGTTGATGTCACCGAAAACTTAGCCTATGAAGAAGTTTTGGTAGAAATATTAGATAGGCAAGTTAAGCAGTTGAGAAACAAAGTGATACCCTCCGTCAAAGTATATTGGAGGAACTAACATGTAGGAAGTGCCACATGGGAGGCCGCAGCCGATATGATGAAACGATATCCTTATCTTTTCCATTTCGATCAAGCTTAAGGTAATACGATCTTCTTGTCTAAGGATCCTTTTTTCCTTGTAGACAATCCTCATGACATTTATGCATATCTATGTGGTTTGTGACTTGCACTATAAGTATTATGTAAAAACACGGCTTTAAGATTTTAAATATTTTCTGCATGGTGCTTTGATATATGGTGCATTGGCATGGGGTGCATAAATTCATTATGTAGAGCTGACCTCAGCACATTCGGGGATGAATGTTCCTAAGGGGGAGATATTGTAAGACTCCACCTGAGATGATCATGAAAAGTGTAGAAAAATGAGTGAGTTCTGGTTCAGTTGATGTTTATGAAAGGGGTTATGACTCATAGGCCATAATATGGCTCGTAAAGGGGTCACGTAAAACTTGGCAAACTTGGTAAAATCTGGGTTAATCCTGAACACCAGTCTAAAACTTGTAATATAACTTGTAAAACCTTTTACGAGTCGTAAAAAGGGGTTTCATGGTAAGTTCCAGTGACAGGATGTTCCTGGATGTCTCGTCTAGGAGGGGTGGTTATGACTCATAAACTACTCTTAAACTGGTTTACGAGTCGTAAGTAAGGTTTCATACTATTCTCTAGAGACTCTTAATTTCAGGTCGTCCGTCCACGAGAGACCATTTTACGGCTCATAGAGTGGACAACGAGTCGTAGATGAGGTCTCGTAGGTCGGTCCGACTAATTTTTATAAGCGGTAGTTTTGTCATTTCTCAACCTTTAATGCTTATCCTACATCGTTTTGGACCCTTAGGAGGCCCTTTTATCAGATTATAACCCTAAACCCATCTCATCTCCTCTCATTCCCCCCACAAAATTCTTAAGTCTACATCATTTTGGACCCTTAGGAGGCCCTTTTATCAGATTATAACCCTCAACTCATCTCATTTCGTCATAAAATTCTTAAGTCTAAATGCTCCCAAGTTCTTGAGCTCCCAAAGGAAGAACAAGCTAGGGTTTTGGTTCCATCTTCTCCAAATCAGGGTTTCTCCATCATAAACACCAAGGTATGAGGGTTTTGATTGTGGGGACCTTTCCCCCACAAGCTCAACCATTTTCTTCCCAACTTTCTCTCTCCAAGTTATGGGTTTTCATGAAGGTTTCATGGGTTATTGGCATAACATGATTCTTAAGGAAACTATGATGAATACCATGTTATTTTGCTCTATATAATATTATGAGAAGATAAGATATGAAATATATATAATTTTATGATGAGGGTTTAAAGGTACCTCAACTAAGTTTTGATATGATTTGGTGGGTTATATGCATGATTTGAAAAAAAGGGTTTTCACTACTCTCCTTATGTCTAAATGTGATGTTCTTGCATGATTTTGAAAGCAAAGGTTTACCCACCATGTGTTGCTACATTATGATCTAAGCTTCTTATGTTAATAAATGCTCTATGGCAAGATATGTGATTCGGGCATGAGATGACTTGTGGAAGGACTCCTTTATATGTTATGAATGATGAGAATATTGTGAAAGTTATGATGCCATATTTTGATATAATGAAGCTTTGATTTTGATGAACTACTTTATGAACTTTGAGAATATTGAAATGTTTTGCATATTATGGAAATGATAATATTTGAGTATTCCTTGGAATTGTGACCTAGCACCAAGTAGACCTTGGTAAATAGCTATTATCCCTTAACTATGTTGCCACCATAGGTAATTAAAGTAGCTAATAGATCCATATAGCTTAGTTTTGTCTGATTAGTCCAAAATGGGGGATGTTCCCATACGGCAATTGTGAAAGATATATCAAAATGGGGGATGTGCCCGTAAGGTCAATAAAGCTAAATATACCAAAATGGGTGATGTTCCTTTTAAGGTTGACAATCATGGGTACTAAAAAGGGGAGTGCGCCCATAAGCTAACCATGGGACACTTTCCAAAAAGGGGGATGTACCCATAAGGCAAGTGTTTCGTTTACCCCAGCAATGTAAACCATCTCTTTATTCGGTGTGGGGTGAACACTGGAATTCCATGTAGTAGCTCACTTAGTCTTATATGTCGGTTGTGGTCCTTTCCCATCTATGTATGAAATGCTATGTAACTTGATTACTTACCCCCATGTGATTTGACGATGGCACGGAGAATGCATGACATATTGAGTCCATATTTGTTTGCTATGACTATGCATATTATTGTATATGGCTTATATCTTTGTTGTATTTGTACCTCATATACTTAGTATATTCCAAGTATTAACGCATACTCTTTGCCTATACTAACATAGGAACTGGAGCACCATACTATCCTCCACTCAATTAGACATCTGATCAAAGAATTTCTTGGTAAGTCCTCCACATGCAGGTAAAAAATTCCACTTACCATCATGCTATGTCTAGACTTTGTTATTTTTAGATACTAATTTTGAGGATGAACCTGGGGAATGTCTTGCCCCCCACCTATTCCGCGTGTAGAGATATTGTTGGATATAAATATGATTTGGTATTATTGAGCTTGACTTTTATGCTATATTTTATGAAAACATCCCTTAGTCCCATCTTCCCCTTTGATTAAATTATTGCTTATTTATGCTTTCGTAAAACCAAAGATGTGCCATATGTACTTAAGAGGCTTGTTTTGGATTCCCTCGAATTTCCCATTTGCCATGTAACATCTAGGCCCTAGGCTCGGGGTGTGACATTGACCCTATTGGAAGGTTTGGATGGATTCATGGTTTAGTAAAGATGCTTCACATGTTGGTTTGGGTTGTGTCCTAATGCAAAATGGTAAGGTCATAGCTTATGCTTCAAGGCATTTAAAGGTGCATGAATGAAATTATTCAACTCGTGATCTTGAATTAGTGTATACTCTTGTGGTTGATATGTTTACCAACCACAAGAGTATGCAATATGTGTTCAGCCAAAAGGACCAAAATTTGATGCAAATGAAGTGGCTTGAACTCCTAAAAGATTATGGCATGAGTACACAATATCATAGAGGCAAGGGAAATGTTATAGCCAATGCTTTTAGCAGTTTGTCGATGGGTAGTATGACTTATGTTGACGAGGCAAAGAGGGAGTTAGTGAAAGACATACACTATTTGGCACAATTGAGGGTAAGCATAAGAGGCTCCGATGAGGGTGCCATCTATTTTCAAAATGGCTCCAAGTCATCAGTGGTGGTAAATAATAAAGCAAAGCAAGACTTCGATCGAGCATTAGTTGAGTTGAAGAAATTAGTTGCCGAAAAGAAGGTAGATGTCTTCTCACAAGGGGGAAATGATGTGCCTAGCTATCAAGGCTGATTTTGTGTCCCAAATATCAAGGTCTAAGAAATATGATTCTCAGGGAAGCGTATAACTCTTCATATTCCATGCATCCTGAATCCACCAAAATGTATAGAAATTTGAAGGAAGTGCACTGGTGGAATAGCATAGAGAAGGACATAGCTAGGTTTGTAGTGGAGTTCCCTAATTGCCAACAAGTAATAGTTGAACGTCAAAGGCTTGGTGTCCTAGCCCAAGACATTAAAATCCCTAAATATAAGTGGAAAATATGAATATGGATTTTTTTAGAGGTTTATATCATACACAAACGCAATACGACTCAATTTAGGTGACTGGGGGATAGAATAACTAAGTCAACCCATTTCCTACCTGTCAAGATTTCTTTTAGTGCCAAAGATTTTTCTAGATTGTATATTAAGAAGTTGATAAGGTTTCATGGCATTTCATATCCATCGTATCGAATCATGGTACCCAATTCATTTCTTATTTTTGGAAGTAGTTTCAAAGAGGACAGTACCAAAGTCAAGTTAAGCACCACTTTTCATCCTCAAACCGATGGGCAGGCCAAGAGAATAATTCAGACCTTAAAGGGCATGCTAAGGGCTTGTGTGTTAGTATTCAAGGATAATTGGGATAATCATCTATTGCCTATTGAATTTGCCTATAATAATAATTATCATGCTTGTAACACCCCTCAATATAGCGGAAAGACCATATCATGCATTTTTTTATTATCTCAAAATTTGTTCAGAATTTCGCAAATACAACTTTATATTCCTATTCACAGGGCAAACCTGTATGGGAAAAGGGTTACTTACAAGGTATAGGTTACTCGTGTCAAAAAAATAATTTTTTTGATGAAATTACGCAAACCAATAGGGTCTGTGACAAGTTCGCGTCGCAGACTTGCCGCGCCATAGGTAAAAAATTCCCAAATTTTCTCTATTTCAACTGAGGGCATTTTGGGAGTAACCATATGTCTATACACTTTTTCAGCCATTTTATGTCCTAGAACTCAAAGAAATATTTTCAAAAATCCTCTCCAATCTTCTTAAATCTTCCATTAAATCTCAAGCTTTTCAAGAACTCTTGTTGGAATTCAAGAAACCAAGTGAAGCCCAAATCTTCTTCAAGTTCCTTTCAAGAAAATCTCAAGTTTAAGGTATGTGGGTTTTCCATCTATGGGTGCTTCCACCCATGGAGTCCCAAAAAATATTTTTATCAAATTTCTTGATTCTAATGACTAATTCTTTATGGGTATCTTTTATTATCACTCCATTACATGAAATATTATGAGAAATTGTTGGTTATTGATCAATTGATGCATGGGATCCTACTAATGATTGGGATTATGATATGCTTATTACATTAAAGCTTTGTAAGCTATGACATCTTGAATGTCTTGAAAATATTATAACTTTTTGAATGGTTTTCATGACAACCAAATAGGATTTTGCAAGTATATTGGTGGGTTATTTGAATGACTTCTTAAATGACTTTAGTTTACCCCTCTCATGTTTCTTGCTCTTGAATTTTGTGATGTTAAGCTTAAATACATATACCCACAATGTTTTGACTAAGTTATGTGGTAAATCTCTTATGTGATGAAGACTTTATGGTAAGACATGTGATTTATGAATGTTGTTAATGTTGAAGGAAAATTAAGCATGCTATGAGCTCATGAGAATGTTATGAATGATACGAAGCCGTTTATTTGATATTATGATGTGATGGTTTGATGAGCTAGTTTATGATATTCAAAGCTATAAATGTTGTAACACCATGAGATACTATGTTGTTAAGGGATTGTATGAGATGAATTTCATGTTTCCAAGTCTATGTTTTGAAAGTGGATAGGTACAATTGTGATAGGTTGTTTAAGAATGATTTAAATTGATGATATTCACTATATGTTTTAAAGTATGATTTCTAAATAATGTGGGATGAAGGCTTATGAGACATTCTATGTTTATTATTAACTTATGAAAAGTTCTCCTATGAATGAATATTGATGGTAGAGGATCACCCATCTATTTAATAAATGAATGTATTATGGTGCAGGATCTCTCATCTAAGGAATGATTAAGGAGCTACCTTATGAATTTGATCCTATAATATCAATGGGTTGGGGATTGGATAAATTGCCCTCCCATATGACTTGGAATAATTTTTTAATATGATACTATGACTTATGATTTTCCTATTCTTGTGAGAGCACTACCTAGCACCGACTGGAGTAGAGGCAACTACCTATGTCACAAAGCTATGTGCTAATATAGTTAAAGGGAGTTGATGTGATTACCCAAATCCCTAAGAGGTGAGTACCCTAAAGATAAGGGCTTGAGGCGAGTAACCGAGTCCGAGGGCTTGAGGCAAGTACTGGAGTCCAAGAACTAGAGGTGAGTACCTTGTTCACACATGGCTTAGCGGATCAACACAAGCATTAAGAGATTCACCTTAGCAAAGTGACTTCCCCCTTTCTTCCGATGTAGGGGAAAGCACCACTTTTCATCCTCAAACCGATGGGCAGGCCAAGAGAATAATTCAGACCTTAAAGGGCATGCGATGTAGGGGAAAGATCGGGACTCTATGGATTAGCTCATATAGTTTATGTCAGTCATGGTCTCTCTAACTATGTTTTAAGAACTTCCTAAGGCTTATGGTATATGTCACTCTTGATATATGGTTTTCTTATATATGCTTATTATCCCCTCATGTCCCCTTGATATCATCTTATAATGACTTATGATGTATCCTTCTTATTATGTCTAAATATGCTTACTACTACGGTTGGTGTTTCGAATTCATATAAGTCATCATTTTGCAAACTCAAATGATTTCTCATATATGTTTATGTTCCCTTGATATTACAAATAGTGTTGCTCATTAAGGCATATGACTTTCTTTTTAAGTATGCATGGTATTATTTTTTATGATTATTAATAGTTCACCTATAGTTAGATAGTCCTTCCCTTGAAATAGATGCCTTGTTGTTCCTAAAAGGTATTATGGATTTACTTATGCATGATGATCTATGTTCCTTATTATTCCAAGTTTAAGTCTTTTATCATGGAATCAACTAAGTGTGAGTTCTTTACTTTCCATATGTATTATCCTCTGTTGCATGGCTTAAGAAATATTTTAAATGATTATATTATTGCTATTTTATGGTTTCTGCTTTGTTGCATTGCATGCCCACATACTAGTACATTCAAAGTTCTAATGCATACATTTTGGCTACATGATCTAACTATATAGGGACCAAAGCACTTATTCATACTCCTCTACGTGGCTAGTTGGCTTTCTTGAAGATTGCTATTGGTTAGTCCTCCATTTTGGGGATAACAACCACTTTCTTTTCACACTATATTAAAGAATTAGTTATTTTTGAACATCTACTTTTGAGGGTGAGCCCGGGAGATGTCTTGGCCCCCGTCCCGCTCATGTTAGAGATATTCTTGGATATATGTGATGAGCTTGACTGCTATTATGTTTATGTATATGATATAGATGACCTCTCTTATTCCTTATCCCCCTTTCCCCTTTCTATGCTTGTTGTATGTTGATGATGAGATGAATATCCTATGTCCCTATCATCCCCATTACGTGAGTCATACTTACTTGCCCCTTGCTATGTGATCTTGCTAATATTCTTCCCTATAACATCCCCATAACGTGAGTCCAAACCCCTATTTCCACTAGAATTTATGTGCTTGTTGTTTAATTATGCTTTCGCAACCAAGGATGTGCAAATGATATGCTAAGAAGCTTGTTTTGGTTTCCATTGGGTTTCCCATTCGCCATATCATGTGTAGGCCCTAGGCTTGGATCGTCATAAGCTTGGTATTATAGCACTAGATTTGTAAATGGTCCTTTGAAATCCAACACACCATGTGAAGTAGAGTCTTATACATGGTTGCAAAGCGCACCACAACTATGAATAGGAGGCTATGAGGCATTTTAGAAAATGGTTCACTTCTTCATAATCCATGTCATGCTTTAGACTTAAATTAAGGTTTCGTCTCTCTAACGGATGGTCTTTTGCTCTTCTAGATCATGTTGTACAATAGAATGACACATAGAGCTCCTACACCTGAGGGTGATTCGGTCCCTCCAATTTCTCAAATTCCCCAAAGAGAAAAGGGGTCATGCATGCCGAAAATCAAAATTTCATTGCTTTGATGGCACAAGCTATTACCAACCAAATGAACTAAGGAGCCCAAGCTCCTCATGTTCCTACTTTTGGTCTCAAGGGTGAGAGACTTTACAAGGATGAATCTGCCAAAGTTTTATGTCTACAAAGTTGAGGAAGACCCCTAAGAGTTCCTTGAGAAGTGTATAAAGTGCTTACTATTATAAGGGTGAGTTCGGAGGAGAAAGGAAAATTAGTGGCCTATCAACATAAGGGACTTGCTCAAATTTGTTTTGCACAATGGAAGCTTAAGAGGGGGAATGATGAGCCTTACCCACGGGAGGAATTCAAGGTCGCCTTCTTCGATCGATTCTTTCCTATTGAATTAAGGGATGCAAAGATAATGGAGTTCATGAATCTTAAGTAAGGCTCCTTGAGTGTGAGGGAGTATTCCCTTAAGTTCAACAAGCTCTCAAAATATGCTCGACACTTGGTTGCCGACAATAAGGCAAAGGTGAATAAGTTTGTGTTGAGCATATCTAATTTGGTTAATGAAGAATGTCGCACCGCTATGCTTATTGGTGAAATGGATTTATCTCGGCTCATGACTTATGTCGAGCAACTTAAAGGGGAGAAGATTAGGAAAAGAAGGAGTGGGAAGTCCAAGAAGGCTCAACTTAAGGACAGGTCATCTTTTGATATTGCTTTTAGGCCTAAGTTTCACAAGGATGGGGTGACTAGCCCCAAGTATCAACATGAGAGTGTTGGTGGTCAAGCTCCTCCTACTTGCATCAAGTGTGGAACTTACCATCCGGGAGACTGTTCCAATTCGAGTGCATGTTTTGGGTGTGGTGCTATGGATAATAAATTGAGACATTGTCCATGGGTCCCTAAGAATTATAAGGATAATCGTTGAAGACCTCAGCCATACCCTTCTAAGGCCCCTATAGTTTGTATTATGCTTCACCTGATACATCATGAGTTCCCCTTATGTGATAATGAAATTGGTGTAGATTGGCATCATGTAGATGGTGTTATGGTAGATGTTAGGGCGTAAGTGGTTGAGTTGGATGTTGGTGGAAAGGGTAGTTCTATGTTAAAACCTTATGCATCATTTAGTTTAGTCTTGAATTGTTGTTAGTTATGCATGCATGTCCATGGAGTAGGATTTGATTGAATTATCATGTGCAATTTAGTGAATATATTATTTGTGCTTTTAAAATGACATTCATTGTTAAGAACTTTGAAATTTTCATGAAATAATAGTTAACTTGTCTTATTGCATTTGTGATGGGTTGGTAAATGTTATCCATACATATATACTAGCTTTATTCACATTCGAGAACGAATATTCCCTGGAGAGGGGAAGATATTGTAACATCCCTCAACATAGCTCGAAAGACCATATGATGCATTTTTTAATATCCCAAAATCCATGCAGAATTTCAAAAATTCAACTTTGTATTCTTGTTTAGAGAACAAAATCATGTTGGCAAATGGTTACCTACAAGTTATAGGTTGCCTGTGTCAAAAAAATAATTTTTGTTGATAAAATTGCGCAAACTAGTAGGGTGCGGACTTGTCGCGCCATAGGTAAAAAAATTCCGAATTTTCTTTGTTTCAGCTGAGGGCATTTAGGTAATAACCCTAGGCCTATATAGAAAAGAATTTACATTTTAAAGCCATTTTATGTCCTAGAACTCAAAGAAATAATCTTAAAAATCCTCTCTAATCTTCTTAAATCTTCCATTGAATCAAAGCTTTTCAAGAAACTCTTATTGGAATTCAAGAAACTAAGTGAAGCCCAAGTCTTCTTCAAGTTCCTTTCAAGAAAATCTTAAGTTTAATGCATGTGGGTCTTCGATCTATGGGTCCTTCCATCCATTGAGCCCTAAAACTATTTTTACCAAATTTCTTGATTCTAATGACTAATTCTTCATGAGTACCTTTTATTATCACTCCATTACATGAAATATGTTGGGAATTTATTGGTTATTGATCTATTGATGCATGGGCTCCTACTAATGATTGAGATTATGATATGCTTATTACAATAAAGCTTTGTAAGTTATGGCATCTTGAAAGACTTGAAAATATTATGAATGTTTGAATGGTTTTCATGACACACAAATTGGGTTTTGCAAGTATATTGGTGGGTTGTTTGAATAACTTCTTAAATGACTTTAATTTACCCCTCTCATGTTTCTTACTCTTGAATTCTATTATGTTAAGCTTAAATACATACCCACCATGTTTTGACTAAATTATGTGGCAAATCTCTTATGTGATGAAGGTTTTATGGTAAGACATGTGATTTATGAATGTTGTTAATGTTGAAAGAAAATTAGGCATGCTATGAGCTCATGAGAATGTTATAAATGATATGAGGCCCTTTATTTGATATTATGATGTGATGGTTTGACGAGCTAGTTTATGATATTCAAAGCTAGAAATGTTGTAACACTATTAGATACAATGTTGTTGAGGATTGTATGAGATGAATTTCATGTTTCCACATCTATGTTTAGAAAGTGGATATGTACAATATAGGTTGTTTATGAATTATTTAAATTGATGATATTCACTATATGTCTTAAAGTATTATTTCTAAATAATGTGGATGAAGGCTTATGAGACATTCTATATTTATTATTAACTTATGAAAAGTTTTCCTATGAATGAATGTTGATGGTAGAGGATCTCCCATCTATTTAATCAATGAATGTATTATGGTGGAAGATCTCCTATCTAAGGAATGATTAAGGAGCTATCTTATGACTTTGACCCTATAATATCAATGGGTTGGGGATTGAATAAATTGCCCTCCCATATGACTTGGAATGATTTTATAATATGATACTATGACTTATGATTTTCCTACTCTTGGGAGAGCACTACCTAGAACCGAGTGGACTAGAGGCGAATACCCAAGTCATAAAGCTACGTGCCAATGTAATTAATGGACTAAAGGCAATTACCCAAATCCCTAAGAGGTGAGTACCCTAAAGATAAGGACTTGAGGCGAGTACTGGAGTCTGAGGGCTTGAGGTGAGTTCTCAAGTCCAAGAACTAGAGGTGAGTATCATGTTCACACATGGCCTAGTGGAACCACTTAGGAAATAGGAGGTTTACTTTGGAAAAGTGACTTCCCATTTTCTTTCGATGATGGAAAACATCGTGACTCCATGCATTAGCTCACATGGTGTATGTCAGTTATACTCTCTCACTATGTTTTATGAACTCCCCAAGGCTTATGGTATATGTTACTCTTGATCTATAGTTTTCTTACATATGCTCATGATCTCCTCATGTCCCCATGATATCCTCTTATGATGACTAATGATGCTTCCTTCTTATTATGTCCAAATATGCTTACTAGTATGGTTGGTGTTTCGAATTCATATAATTCATCATTTTACAGACTCAAATAATTTCTCACATATGTTTATGGTCCCTTGATATTACAAATGGTGTTGCTCATAATGGCATATGACTCTCTCTTTTTTAAGTATGCATGGTGTTCTTCTTTATGATTATTAATGGTTCACTTATAGGTCCTTCCTTTGAAGTAGATGCTTTGTTGTTCCTAAAAGGTATTATGAGTTTACTTATGCATTATGATCTATGTTCCTTATTATTCTAAGTTTAAGTGTTTTATCATGAAATCAATTAAGTGTGCATTCTTTACTTTCCATATGTATATCTATCCGATGTTGTATGTCTTATCAAATGTTTCAAATGATTATATTGTTGCTATTTTATAGTTTACGCTTTGTTGCATTGCATGCCCACATACTAGTACATTTAAAATACTAACGCATACTTTTTACCTACATGATCTAACCATGTAGGGACTGAAGCGCTTATTCATCCTCCTCCACGTGGCTAGTTGGGTTGCTTGACAATTGTTATTGGTGAGTCCTCTATTTCGAAGACAACAACTACTTCTTTTCATGCTATATAAAAGGCATAGTTACTTTTGAACATCTATTTTAAGGGTGAGCAAAGGAGATGTCTTGGCCCCCCGTCCCACTCATGTTGGAGGTGTTGTTGGATATATGTGATGAGCTTGACTGTTATGATTCTTATGTATGTGTTATGGAAGATTTCCCTTAGTGCTTATTCCCCTTTCTATGCTTGTTGTATGTTGATGATAAGATGTAAGTCCCATGTCCCTATCCTCCCCATAATGTGAGTCATACTTAACCACCTCTTAAACATTATTTGCTATGTGATCATGCTAAACCTCTTCCCTATAATATCCCCTAACGTGAGTCCACAGCCTCGTTTCCCCGTGAATTTATGTGATTGTTGTTTAATTATGCTTCTGTAACCAAGAATGTGCAAACGATATGCTAAGAGACTTGTTTGGGTTTCATTAGGGATTCCAATTCACTGTGTAACGTTAGGCCCTAGGCTTGGGTCGTGACAATTCTAGTATTGAGATGACACCATTTAAGGCTTTGAACTGGAAAAGGTGTAGATCTCATGTGGGTTGGTTATAAATTGGTGAGATGGCATTGATTGATCCTCATTTGTTGTTGGATGCTCTAGAAATGGTAAAGCTCATAAGGAAAAGGTTGAAGGTGGCTCAAAGTCATTAAAAGTCCTACTCTGATATTAGAAAGAGAGATCCTGAGTTTAATGTGGGATTGGGTGTATGTGAAGGTTTCACTCATGAAAGGAGTGATGCAGTTTGGTTAAAAAAAGGGGAAATTGAGTCTAGGGAAATTCAGTCCCAAGATGTAGGACCTTATGAGGTCTTACAGTGGATTGGAAAAGTAGCACAAAGGCTGGATTTTCCATTGAAGATGGCTATGGTCTATTTGGTATTCCATATGTCCATTTTGAGGAAATTTATAGGTGATCCAAGCTCTACTATACCTTTGGAGGATGTAGATGTTGGAAAAGCTTTACATATAAAGAGATTTAGATTGAGATTGTACAGTGTCAAGTTAGACGATTATTAAATACGGAAGTTGCTTCAGTTAAAGTCCTTGGATGAACCAACAAGTTGAGAGTGTGACATGGAGGCGTAGTAGGACATGATGCAACAATATCCTCATCTTTTCTACTCTATTCAAGTCTAAGATATTAGGCCACTCATGCTCAAATAGTCTATATTCTTTCATTTTAACATTTTCATATCATAACCAAATGCATGGCATACTCATGGAACTAGTTTTAAATAATATTCATCGCAAAGGCTTGAAAATTTCATGAAAATGATATTTAAGTTGCAGCATTTATGCTAGGCTATTGATATTCATCTCGCTCTACTCAAGTCAGCGCTAATCTCATTCGAGGATGAATGATCTCAAAAGGGAGATGTTGTAAGGCCTCGTGAGTTAGAAGTAGGACCCAAGGCCTAAAAAGTAAAAATATTAAAAATATTTTACCAAGTGCTCACCACTGAACCTACCACTTGCTGTGGTGCACACCATGAGCTTAGGTGGGTAGGCATGGTGGGTGCCTTGGTGAGGTTTGGGGCTGCCTTTGGTAAGTGGCTTTTGACGACACCCTTCACAATCTTTGGTCTCCCCCATATGCTACAAAGGGGATCATGAAGAACTCCCCTCCTAGGCCAGTCCACCCTTGCACTTCATGACCCACACCATGACCCTTGGTGCCCTTCATGGGTCGTGGAGGACTTCCTTAGAGGGGTCAGTCCAAGGGTGATTTTCAAGTTTAAGTAGGGATATTTGGGTCATTTTCCTTACTTTTAAAAATATATATTAGGTAGCTTTTGGATGAAAATACTCTTCACTTACCATCCTAATAATTCATCTTGCATTCACTCTCAAAACCTAATATCACAAGTTCACTCTCAAGGTCTCCTCTCTATTTCTTGAAGAATTCATTGAATACTTAGCAGGTTCAACCTTATTTCATCCTAATTCCTTCAAATATTTAATCAAGATATGTGCCTTTTCATCCATACGTACCTTTCATCCATGGAGCCCAATTTATTTTTCCTATTCTTCATTAATTTCAAGCATGTATGATGTGCTATCAAAATTTAGCATATTTGATGCCTAAAACAAGGAATTTTGTGAGTTCTTAATGGGAATTTTTTTGGTTTTTATGTGTTTTTGTGTTATTCTTGCAGAAAAGGTAGGTTGGCATGATTTTGAAGAAAAATTGAAGATTTTGTTGAAGCACAAGACATACGAGCTCACCTACGAGTCGTAGCCAAGCTACCTGTTGTATAGTGGTCTCATAGACAGAAATAAAGAACAACAATTAGAAATCCGCGAAGAGAAGATCAGCCCTACAAAGCCACCCTACGAGTTATAAGTCTCAATACGACTCGTATAGGTTGAATCATAGCAGGAAACAGAGAGCCAAAACTTTGGACCAAAAACTGAAGGCCTAGGCTATGAGAGGAGCATACAAATCATAGCCTAAGCAATGACTCATGCCAGTAAGGCATACCAGTTGAGTCCAAAATGCCAAGAACCTGCTATGAGACCCCAATTATGACTCGTAGACCACCCTATGAGTCTTACATGCAAGATGAACCGGATGTCAGCTGTCTTTTCTGTGTAATTTTTAGGTAAATTTGTAAACACTATAAATACTTTAAGTTAGGGTTTTATTGATTGAGATATTCGAGATTGCAGATTCTAGAAATTAAACTTCACCTTTGAATATTCTCTCAAGAATATTTTAGGGTTTTAGGATAGATTTTTATTTTCTCTTGGAAAACCCATTTTTGGGGAGTGCAAATCTCATATTGTATTCATTCTCAATATATCAAGTTTGTAGTTTGCAACTTGTGGTGCTTTTAATTTTATTGCTTTGGGTAAAACTCTCAACTATGTCTTATTTTTGTATTTTTGTTGATTTTGCCCTAGTTATGAGTAGCTAAGCACCCACAACTTGGGGTTGTGGGATACATATGTAGTTGACTTGAGATGACCTAGATTTATTTCATTTCTATGATTGGTGTTTTGCATGTATTGTTTATTTCCCTTCATTTTAATTGTTGTTTGGTGGTGGCCAACACCAAACCCCGCCTACTATCATGATCCTGACCAAGGTAGTGATGAATAGGAAAAGGGAAGTAAATGATAGGATTCGATTGATGTGTTCTCATCTAATCAACCAAACCTGACCAAAGGGAGGTTGACTAGGATAATAGGTAATGGTTATTTGGCACACCATGGTTGACGACTAAGCGTCATGGTGAAATTTGACCTTCACCTTCAAAAAAGGGCTGGAAGAACCAAAGTTACCATCCTGCATGCGAATTCCCAACTGTAGTTATATTTTCTAGGATAATCGAGTCAATGATCCATGGGGAACACAATTCCCAAGTGGTTCCTAATATTGAGTGTTTTCTTGTATCATAGTATAGTTTTTATTTTGTTTTGTTTTTGAATCACAAATGCCCCCCCCCTATTTAGAGATTTGAGTGATAGATACTTGAAATGATTGAGAGTGAATTCTTCTAGTCAAATCCTATATTCCTTGTGGATTCGACCCTAACCTTTGGTTAGGTTAATTGCTGACAACGATCACTTTTTTATTGGAGTGTGAACATCATAAAAAATTATGGCACTATTATCAGGGAATATAACTACGTTTTGACTTGATTTCACTATTAGTTAGTTCAAGTATTAATTTCTAGACTCTCTTGTATTTTACTTTTATTTTTGTTTTTGTGTGTGATTTTACTTGCAGGGTGTTAGTTGTATGCCCAACACAAAGAGCCAAGGCAATCCCTTAGTTTCGATAAATTTGGAGATCCATCGACTCTTTAGAAGAATGGCTCAAGTGAATGAGGATATCGCAGTTGAGTAAAAAATATAATATGAATGATGATATGGCAAGAGCGGAGAATCCACCACTAAGGGATAACACGCCACAACTTAGGGACTTTCAACGAAAATGTTTATGGATGGAATAAGTATCGTTTGAACCCTATGGCTATAAATGTTATCGATGCTATAGTACTATCTCCTTTACCGACAGATGCTAAGTTCTTGGTATCGAGTGGGTTGCTTCAAATGCTCCAAAACGATGGGTTATTCACAGGGCTACCTTCAGAGGATCCCCACCGTCATCTCCAGAATGTGGTTTTTGTCTCCAAAAGTGTCATGGGAACACAAAATCTTTCTCTTGATGTTATTGGTTTGCAGGTGTTTCCATTGTCACTAACTGGGAATACAGCGATATGGTTATTTGAGCTTCCTCCGAGTACTATAACAAGTCGGGCAGAGCTTCCGAGAATGTTTCTAGAGAGATATTTCCCAAGATCAAAGAAGCTAAAGCACAATGATTAAATTAACAACTTTGAGCAATTGTTGGGTGACTCTATTAGTACCATATGGGAGAGATTTACCAAATGCTTGAGGATGGTCCCCAGCCACACAATTTTTGATGATGCGTTTGTTGAGATTTTCTATCGGCCACTTGACAAGAATAGTCAATCTTGCGCCACCACAATCTGGGAGGCATGTTTCTTGACCAACTTTTTGCATTGATAGTCGTAAGGATAGAGCAAGTGTTTAAAAGCAACAGAGCATGAGGTCAACGAGAGCGAGGTGCAATGAAGACTTCTTGTGCGGTTAACACCAACAATGAGCAAGCAAAGGTCAATGAGGAGATCATGGAACAACTTGCTCAACTTTGCACAAGTATGGACTTGGTCTTGAAGCAAAACCAAGCAAGTGTCTAAGTGGTCACTCACCAAACTCCTAAGGCTCCCATATATATGTAAAGATCCATTCTTTGATTAAGATGCTTGCTTCGTGAGCAATCAAGCGATGGGTTTCCGGAATAACCCCAAGGGTCCAACTTATACTATTGGAGGTAAGGTTTCGGGAATCAAGGTTGGAACTACAATCATGATGGTGCTTATAGAGATAACCGAGGTGGCTACTATGAAAGGGATAGAGTACCGAATGCCAAATAGGGTAGAAGAGATGGTTGTAAGAATGGTCCTTATGTGTCGCTCCATAACCATGACATCATGCCAAGAACTTCGAGGCTTGAAGAGATGTTTGACAAGTTGTTGAAGAGAGCCGATCACCAAGATGAGACCTTAAAGGGAATGAAAGACAATATCTTAAGTATTAACCAAAAAAATAGAGTCTCTCTCGGTGGTGATTAAGCAACTAGAACAACAATTTGGGGAAGTTTCTTCACAATTGAACCATGCCAATAGGGTACCTTACCATGTAACATGGTTCAAAATCCTAAAAATGAAGGGCATTGCATGGCAGTCATGACTCAAAGTGGCAAAAGTACTGTTGATCCCCCTATATTGGTGATTGTGGATGAAGTTGATGAGAAGGGTATTGGTGGTGAAGTTGTGGTTGTGGTAGAAGGTTCAGAGATTGTGGGGACGTAAAGAGAAGAGGTGAGGGAGCACAAAAAATGAAACATTCAATTTAGGGTCAATGATGCAGAGGTAGTGTTCGATATTCATCGATCAATGAAATATTCGGATGAGTTGAAGAGAGGTTTGGTCTCTTGATGATTGTTGATGATGAATGAAGACAAAGTCGAGCTATGCCGTTAAACAAGGCACTTCTTGGGAGGCAACCCAAGCATCTTTGATAATTGTTGGTTTGTTTTAAGTGTGTTTGGTTATTGAAATTCTTAGAGTATAAGGTGTTTATTTGTTTTAAGTTGAAAGACATTGATGTAGTTGTAATAGTTTGAAGATTATTGTGTTTTGAGATTTGGTCTGCAGGTGGAAATTCAAGAACTGAAGATGTGAGAAAATGGCACTCGTAGTCATGTCTCATAGAGGGGAGCAGTGAGTATTAAAAGTTGGCACACACACTAAGAGCCATCCTTATGATTCATAAGTAGGGTTTATAGTGCCCAGGAATGCATTTTAAATTTTTCTAAGTGTTGAGTCCTGATATGGACCAGGACCTACGAGTCATAGGATATGCTATAACTCGTAGTCAGAGTCTCATAGCCCTGATCATTTCTTTAACCCTAAAACTGATGGAAATCCCCAAATCCTTTCCCCCCTTTTCACTATTCCGACCAAATTTCGGCTACCCACGTCATTTTCCAATGAGTGCTCCGGTGAGAACACCATATTCTAAGGTTTTGGCACATTTTTATATCTACTAGGCATTAGTTAAATTCGTCTACCATTTGGTAAGCCTCTTGGTTAACTTTAACGCAATATTGTGGTGAGTTTCATTCTTTAAATGATTGTATATTTGGTTTAATCATGAATATTCCTACCCATGTAGTGTTGCTTTGGTCTAGACATGAAAACTAGGGTTTGAATGCCTTGAAAATGTTGCTATGAGTTGTGCCTTGTTCTGAAATCTTGTGTGGATGGTTGTAACTGTGAAAGTGATAGTCACATGAGTATGGTGCTTAATTATTTTCTGATCCTTGTGAAAATTATTATCGGAATGGGATGTTGGAAACTGGGGGTGTATTTTTGAATATGTCACATCTTGTTAGCCTTACTTGAAAGCGTATGGATTCTACTTACATCTGTATGGAATATTTTGTTGATAACGAGTGTGAGTTTGGAGATGAAATTGCTTTTCATTTTGCTTGATGTAATGTGGGATTGACTTTGATTTGTAGGGGTAATTGTTGTTTGGGGTTGACATGCCTGGATATTGAGATTCTTTGTGTATCTGCATTGGTACTATAAAGTTTGCTTCGATGCTATTTAATTATTGCTTTGATCTATTAATGGTTCTTTTGGCAAGGTTGTAGGCATCACAGATGCCATCTGTTTTCTGCTACAAGGACCCACTATGACTAGTAGGATCACTCTACGAGTTGTAGTGGCCCCTCGTAGGAGGCAACAGTCACCAGTGATCCCTTAACCCTTACCATATGAGACCCATCATGACTCTTAGTATCTTCTACGACTCATAGTAAGGGACTCATAGCAGTTGCCTAATTGTAATTTGTACTTTGTTCCCTACTAGAAGCCCAAACTATGACTTATAGGTCATACTATGAGTTGTACCTGTGGCTCGTATCTGTGAACAGAATGATATTTCTTTTAGGCACCTTTGCACTACGACGCTAGAGTATGACTCATAGGATACCCAAGTCGTACCTACACCTCGTACCTATAGATCGACAACTGTTTCAGTGATTTTCTATTCTTAAGTGTTTTTATTTCTTGTTCTTTGTTAGGTGATTTGTTTGATTTAACATCTTTATGCTCACATGTGTTGTGTTGTTGGTTTACAGATATCATGCCTCCAAAGGATAAATGAGCAATCCAAACATTCCAATGGAGGTTGGTGGACGAATCTTCCAAGACTGAGAGATTTGAAGGGTCTTTAGAAGTTCACAGTATCATAATAGACCCTGAGGCTAGCGTACCTCAGACTCAGACTCAGGCTCATACAACTCAGACACCTATAGAAGTGAGTAATTCCTCCCATTCTGAAGAGGAGGAATAAGAGGGTGTTGGAAATAGGCAGAGTGTAGTTAACCAAAGATGACACCCGCACTTACTGAGATAGATTCTGAGGAGGGGTCACAAACCTAAAAGGAAAAAGTCCAATCACAGCCCAGCCGACAGCAGATGGTGCGTTGCAGGAATGAAGGAGATATACGACTAGGGGCTAGAGCTAAAGCGTCAAACCAAACCCGTTGTCAATTCCATGAGGAGTCTAGGCTGAACGACTCTAGGCTGGATTGGGTGCCAGGACTAGATGTGGAAATAGATAAACATGAATTACGATGGACTACACAGTAGCTAGGCAAGTATGCCTCTTACATAGTCCATGAGTTTTATGCAACTTATCTTCCTGCACTTCACTGAGGGCTGCCAAAGAATAAAAAACCGATCGAGCAGCCTAGGTTACAAGTGGTGCCAGTCCAGGAGGAGAATATTCGATGGATTCAGTTTAGGCCCACCTACAGAGTGCCTCATCCACCACAGAGTACAATGGTCACATTGACAAAATGAGAAGATCAGTGAGTGAGAAAAATGTTGAGGCCAAGACCGATCTGCTACAGTGGATAGCCAGCCAGATATGTGAGAAGGGGTTCGAGCCAATGTAGGTTAAAAACTACGCAGATCCAATAGTGAAATCCCACCTCTCTTTCCGGGCCAAGTTTTGATGGTCCATTATCTGTTGGTCGGTGTATCCGGCCTACTTTCACAGGTCAGACCATGGGTTAACCAAATCATGCAGGACTCTGAGGAGAGGGTAAAGGCATTCACCGTCTATTGATAGATGATAGAGTTAGGGCAATGGATGCCAGAGTAGATGCATTTGAGGCGAGAGTCCAGCAGAGGCTTAAGGCTGCTCGGCTTACTGACATGAGCGCAGTGACATGGGAGTTGGCCAAATTTAAGGCCAATTTATTGCAGATATTAGCAGCCTTTGTTATAGTCCCGGAGGTGGCACCGACTGGTGATGAGGTTTTGGACTGGCTAGCTAACCGCTCGCATGCTCACGTGAAGAGGCCCCTCGATACAGATGACCCATAGTTGAGCCAAAAGAGGCCTAGGCCTGATGACCCAACAGTACTAGAGGAGGAACCAATACCAGAGAAGGTGGTGCAGGAGTCGATACTGATGATGGCTATACAGAGAGATAGGTAGCAATAGACTTCACATGGAGAGGGTAGCTCACGAACAGCTGCAACCCAGATACCTAAAGAGGAGGTCGTGACCCAAGACCATGCTGACCAGACGGATACCGGTGCTTGAGCACCATGATATTTGATTTTTAACCCTATCCCTTATCTTTTATATATGGATACATTGTTCTTTCTGTTAGACAATATTTTTATTATGTTATTTTTTTAGATTTGTTTATATGTTTTATGTTGGATGTTGTTTTTGCTTCTGTTTTGGTTGTTTTGTTTTAAAATATTAGTTTTTCATGTGTGCGTGTGTGTATATATATATATGTTTTCGTTATTTGGTTTTCGTACGTGTTTTTACTTTTGAGGATAAAGTATTCTATTTTAGTGAAGTATGGGAAGTTATGGATTAAGGTGAAGTATGAGTAGCCTCGAGTCCATAACTTCCCCTATTTTTGATCCCAAGGTTTACTTGTCGTGATTCTTTTTCCTTGTGGATGTTTAATTAATGTTGAATCGGCATGTTTAGGTAGTGTAGATAATATGTAAATACATAGTAGTTATGATCTTTTTGCATACATATATATATATTTTAAATGCTTTTAGAATGGTTTGAAAAATTGGGTGCCCTCAAAATTTTTGAGATTGCTGGTTATTGATGCAGCTATGCATTTTGATTATCTGGTGATGTTTGTTCTGATAATGTAAAGGTAAGTTGAGGCTTGAAGCATGACTTGGGAGTCTATACTTGATTGTGTGTGCAATGCCATGTGTGTTGTGAGCTTATTTTGTTGCATTCATGTATCATATATGGACTCAGAACTTGCCTTGTTACTCTAAGATTGATTTGGTGATATGGTTGATTTGGAAGGGATCTTAGACCTTTGTTCTTCTAGTGAGCCCACTTTTGCCTAAATGACCTACCAAATGGTGTTAGTGAAGCCTTTGTTCCAAATGTTTGATCTTCTCATGGACTCCTTCTTTCTTGACAACTTACTAGCTTAACTTTGTTTGATGAAATACCTTGATATTAGCCCTGGTCTATCCTTGAACATATGAATCTTATGTCACTACCCAACCCCTTGGGCCGTGACTAGTGCCCGATTGGGGCACCCAAATTCGAATACCAAACCAAGTTATAATCAATGTATTATTTTTACAGAAATTTTGGCAGAGTTTCCTTTGTTTTACGGACTAACCCAAACCCTGCATGTAGAAAAACCCAGCATACACGACATATATATATATATATATATATATCTGCGGGCCGACAAGGTCACCACTGCGGTTAAACCGCCCAACTTACAAAACATGCGCATAAAGTCATACGAACTGTAGTAACCCATACACACAGGCGTCCACAGACCTTTAACTAAACAAACTGAATCAGAAGACGGGACAGGGCCCCCGTCGTACCCTCAAATGTATAGAAACACACAATAGTAACATAAGTCTATATACCCAGAGTTTGCTCCAAAGCAAGGGAGCACTTTAGGCGGCAGTCAGAGTCCTAAGATGGTGGATCTCTTTCCTGTACGTCTAAACCTGTGGGCATGAAACACAGCCCCCGAAGAGAGAGTGTCAGTACGAAATACGTACCGAATATGTAAAGCAGAATGTACAGAGTATATATGTATATCAGGACAACCATTAAAACAAAAGTACAATGGTTAAATGCATACCCAAAATATCAAAGTACTTACTTACCAGATCACAAGGTGTATAGCAAACAATGCCAAAGTATAACGGTAAATGCATATCCAAAATATTACATACTTGAGAAGATAA
>DF360352.1:24230-47249 GCA_000787875.1 Solanum virginianum | reverse complement strand
CGATATCGCACATGAATTTTTAGATATATGGAATTTAAAGTTCTAGGCATTTTGAGGCACATTTTCGGGCACTTTTCGGGGTCATTTCAATATCTCCCCATTAGGAACATTTGTCTCCCAATGTTAAAGAGACGTACAAAACAAGAATAATCAAGAATAAATCAACCCCAATAGGAATGCAACATTACATTTAAACACCATTTTCGAAACCTCAACATAAGTGTAAAATCATCATAAATTTGTCAACTTAAACATAAATGCATATGAATGACATAGGGCTGAAACATAACACTTGAATTCACATAGGGGACTTAGAATTCTTACCTTAGGCTTGAATGGAGTGGAAAAGATAAGGATACAGTCTTTGCATGTCCTCTTTGTTGAAACATAAGATTTGAATTCACATAGGGGACTTAGAATTGGTACCTTAGGCTTGAGTGGAGTGAAAAAGATAAGGATACCGCTTTTGCATGTCCGCTTCGGCCTCCCAAGTAGCACTTTCTATTTGTTGGTTTCTCCAAAGTACCTTAACGGATGCCACCTCCTTGTTCCTCAATCTCTTCACTTCCCTATCCACAATCTGAACCAAAACCTCCTCATAGGTCAAGTTATCCTCAACAACACCCATAATATTAAGAGCCACAATAGCATTATGATTACCAACACATTTTCTCAACATAGAGACATGGAACACTGGATGAACCAAATTCATTTTACTAGGAAACTTCAATTCATAAGCTACCTTGCCAACCCTCTTCATGACCTCATAAGGACCACATCTCCAACCTAAAACCAACCAACCAGTGATCTACAACATCTCTCATAGAGAGCCTCAAAAGGAGCCTTGCTAGAGTGGTAGCTATTGTTGTATGCAAACTCAATCAAAGGAAGATGATCATCCCAACTATTACTGAACTCTAATACGCATGCCCTAAGCATATCTTCAAGGGTTTGAATTGTTCTTACGGCTTGTCCATCCATTAGAGGGTGGAAGGCCATACTAAGGTGAACTTTCGTACTAAGACCCCTTTGAAAAGACCTCCAAAAGTGTGAAATGAATTGTGAACCACGATTCAATATAATGGATAAAGGAACCCCATGTAACCTCACTACCTCATGGATGTATGCGATCTGATATGATGGACAAAGGAACCCTATGCAACCTCACCAACTCATGGATATACAACCTTACATACTCTTCAGCCCCATATGTCATCTTAACCGGTAGAAACTAAGCCAATTTTGTCATCTTATCAACACTACCCAAATGGAATCAAAATTTTAGTCTTGGGCAACCCAACCACAAAATCCATATTAGTCACCTCCAACTTCCAAGTAGGAATCTCTATGTCTTGGGTTAGCCTTTGATGTTCGGCTTTGACTTGTTGACAACAACTATGGCAATTGAAAACAAACTTGGCAATGTCCCTCTTCATGACTCCCCACCAATACATATTTCTCAAGTCTCTACACATTTTGGTGGAACTGGGGTGGATAGAATAAGAAGAATTGTGGGCCTCATTAAGGATTTTCTCCCTCAAACCATCAACACAAAGCACACACAACCTACCTTGGTATCTAAGGGCACCATCTCCCCCTTGTGAGAAAACCTCTAGTTTGCCCTCTTTAACCAAGGCCAGCACACACAACCTACCTTGGTAACTATGGGCACTATCTCCCCCTTGGGAGAAAACCTCTACTTTGCCCTCTTTCAGCCACTATATTTGCCTTATCCGAATGATAGTGCACACTCATATCATAGTCCTTCAAAAGTTCTAACCATCTCCTTTGCCTTAAGTTGAGATCCTTTTGAATGAAGACATATTGGAGGCTCTTATGATTGGTGAACATATCCACATGCACCCCATACAAGTAGTGATGCCAAATCTTTAATGCAAACACAACGGCGGCTAACTCTAGATCATGGGTAGGGTAATTCCTACCCCATACAAGTAGTGACACCAAATCTTTAATGCAAATACAACGACGGCTAACTCTAGATCATGGGTAGGGTAGATCCTTTCATGTACCTTGAGTTGTCTAGATGCATAAGCTATGACCTTACTATTTTGCATCAACATACAACCCAAACCAACCCGGGAAGCGTCACAATACACCACAAATCCCTCAAGCCCATTCGGTAGTCACAATATAGGAGTGGACACAAGCTTGTCTTTCAATGTTTTGAAGCTCCTCTCACATTCATTGGTCCACACAAACTTAACCTACTTTTGAGTCAATTTTCTCATAGGGCAAGGAATGGAGGAGAACCCATTCACAAACCTTCAATAATAACCCACTAGGCCCAAGAAGCTCCTAATATCTGACAAGGTCAATGGTCTAGCCCAATTTCTAATTTCAATGATTTTCTTAGGATCCACTTTTATACCATCCCCCAACACCACATGACCCAAGAATGCAACCTCCTTCAACCAAAATTCACACTTGTCATATTTGGCATACAATTTCTCCTCCCCCAATCTTTGCAACACAACCCTCAAGTGCCCCATATGCTCCTCCCTACCATGTGAATAGATCAAAATATCATTAATAAAGACCACAACAAAGGAATCAAGGTAAGGTTTGAAGACCCTATTCATTAGGTCCATGAAATGGTCGGTGCATTGGTCACCTCAAAAGACATCACAACAAACTAATAATGCCCATATCTAGTCTGGAAGATCATCTTGGGAATATTACACTCCCTCACCCTTACTTGATGATACCCGAATCGAAGTCAATCTTAGAGAAGAAACTAGCCCCTTGCAATTGGTCAAACAAGTCATAAATCCTTAGAAGGGGATATCTATTCCTTATGGTGACCCTATTAAGTTGCGGGTAGTCAATGCACATTCTAAGTGACCCATCCTACTTCTTTACAAATAACATCGGAGCACCCTAAGGTGATTAACTAGGTCTAATAAATCCCTTCTCCAACAAATCTTTCAATTGTTCCTTTAACTCTTTCAACTTCGCTGGGGCCATACGGTAAGAGGGAATGGAGATAGGTTGAGTATCGAAGAGGAGTTCTATGCCAAACTCTATCTCCCTTTAGGGAGGGACACCGGGAAGGTCATTTGGAAAGACATCAAGAAACTCATTTACAACCAGGACCGACTCAATGGAAGGTACTTTGGACTCCACATCTTTGACGCTCATAAGATGGTACAAACACCCCTTAGAAATCAACTTATGGGCTTTAATACATGAAATGAATCTACCCTTGACCACCACATCTTGACTTTCCCACTCAAGGATGGGTTCATTGGGGAATTGAAACTTCACCCTATGGGTTCTACAATCAATAGAAGCATAGTAGGCATGCAACCAATCCATCCCAAGAATGACACCAAAATCTACCATGTGTAATTCATCAAGATCACAAGGCAACAACTTGTGAAAAATACAAATCGGACAACTCCTATGAACTTTCCTAGCAACAATAGAGGCAACAACCGGAGTAGACACTTCATATGACTAATGCAATAACTCGGGGTAAACATGCAACATTTTAGCAAAATAAGGGGTAACAAAGGAAAGGGTGGCACCCAGACTAATCAAAGCATACACATTAAAGTCAAAGCTTTTCAACACACTGATAACAACATCGAGAACCTCACCAACCCCTTGCCTTCCATGTAGGGCATAAAATCGATTGTGCCTTGAGGCACCACCTTGAGGACCACCTCTACCCAATGGAATCGCATTTACACCCCAGCCCTTGCCACGGTTTCTTAGATAACTCACCTTCTTGTGACCAAGATCCACAAATTCATAGAATGCATTAGAACCCTTCAAACATGGGCCTCCATGAATGCTTCCACATTTAGGGAACATATCAATACGGGCCACACGACCAATACCTTAAGGTTTAGGGAGTCATTGGCAAACCCACTATTAGTTCCATGAGTAGGTCCTTGGCCTTGAAGAAATCTAGCACCCTTTTGGAATTTACCCTCAAAATCAGGCCCTCTTGGCCTCATGCCCCCTTCTCTTTCTCAATTTCTCCTCCTCCATTTGCTTGGCATAAGTCATCAACCGAGACAATTCCATGTCACTAATTAGCATGGCGGACTGGTATTCTTCACTTACCAAGTCAGAGACCCCCATCACGAACTTATTCATCCTAGATCTAGGATCGACTACCAAATGAGGAACATACTTTGAAAGTTGATTAAACTTGAGGGCATACTCCCTCAACTCATAACACCTTGTTTCAAGTTCATGAACTCTACCATCTTAGCTTCCCTAAGCCTAAGAGGGAAAGCCCAATTAAGGAAAGCTAATTTTATCTCTTTCCAAAGCACCACATTACCAATTCCCTTCTCACCCTTCCATTGATCATACCATATTTGAGCTACCCCTTTGAGTTGGTACGCTGCCAACTCCACCTTTTCTTTCGGCCCAACACCCATGATATTCAAGATTTTATAGAACTCATTAATAACTCTTGTGGATTTTTATCCACCTTTGACCCATAGAAAATTGGAGGATTCATCCTCATGAAGTCTGTTACTTCAGGTCCTAGAGTAGTAGCATGAGGGGCTTGGGCCCCTTGATTGACTTGGTTGGCCATAACTTGGGCAAGCATAGTGAGAGCATCCCGAAGCTCACCATTGGTAGGTTGCTCCTTGGGAGTTTGGGCCCTTCTTACTTGAGTGTTTGGCATAATCTAGCATAGGAAAGAATAATTGTTAGGGGGGAGGGAACTTATCACAACTCTATAGCATGACTTAGCACATGAAGAAGGGACATATTTTCTAAAACATCTCATAACCTCCTATTCATAGTCATGGCGTGCTTCACAACCATGAATAAGACTCTAATCGACGTGGTGTGTTAGACTCCGAGAATCTATCAACCTAGTGCTCTGATACCAAGTTTATCACGATCCAAGCCTAGGGCCTAGATGTGAAACAGCAAATAGGGAGATCGAAGGGACCCTAAACAAGCCTTTTCACATATCATTATACATCATTGATTGTGGAAGCATTAAAACAAGTGACATGGCACAAGGGAAACCCAAAGGGACTCCAAGCAAGCCTCTTAGAACATCATTGCACATCCTTGGTTGCATAAGCAATAAAAACAACATAAAAGAGTAAGAATAGAGGGCAACGAGACTAAGGAAAAAGCTGGCACAACATCATAATCAAGAGACAAGAGATAAGCTCACATCATAGACATCAAGAACCATAGAGTCAAGGCTCTTAACAAAGATACATAACATGTCCAACAAACACCTCTAATACATAGATAAGAGCAGGAGCCAAGACAAAGCAATCGGGCTCACTCTCATAGTCAAAATCAAAAATAAAGAAGATTTTCTCAATATATAATAAGAGCAACATAGACTGAGGTCCCCGAAGTGGAGGACTCACCACAAGCTTGAGCAGTATCAAACTAGCCACGTGGAGGAGGATGATCAACTTGGGCACCGGTTCCTACATGGTGATATCATGTAGGCAAGAGTATGCGTTAGTACGTTTGAATGTACTAAATATGTAGGATGCAATGCAACAAGAATTAGGCATCATAGTCAAAATGCATACCAATGGGCGATAAGCATAATATAACAATATGGCATACATGATCAATGCATAAGTAAAACAAGCTTAAGTAACTCATGCTCATATAGGATATCATATGTGTAGAAGAGACCAATATCCTGCCGAATCGGGTATAGTCTAATGCAATACTTTATATAGAGTATGTAATATACATTAGGCTCATGTCATCATCATATAGTAATTCATATCATATCTCATGCTTTGGACCTTCAATTCCTTAAGAAATCACATCCGGACATTTTATCAAACACTTAGAAGGTGTGTAGCGCTAGTATAAGACCATGAAATATAGAGATAAAATTAGGCAAGAAAATCCATTGTAATATCATCAATCAACACCTTGCAACACCTCAAGCAATATACATCAAAACCTCTCATCAAATCTTACAATAGGTCCAAGATTTATAGCTCTAAACATAGCAAAACAGTCACAACTTTATATAGCTTTAACATAGAGTGCAGTGAATTTCATAATAGGCAAGACCCATTTTTAAATCAACTTTAAATCATGTAATTTGAGTAAAAGGAGGCTTGGGTATCATGTGTGAAAGGAACCCATAAATGAAACCCACATACCTTAGCTTGGAGATGAACTTAGTGGAGATTGGGGATGGAAACTTGAAGCTTAAAGAAGAACCTTGAAGGAAAACCTTAGCTTAGGATGAGGATTTGGGACTTGAATTTGGGAGTGAAAATATGGCTAAATGTTTGAGTGAGTATTGGGGAATGTTTAGAATGATATGAGGGTGAAATAAGGCTAAGTATAGGTAAAAACACGTTTAGGAACACTTGGGCCTAAGACCCAAAAGCCTTGGACCGAGATAGAAATCACTAGCAACAAATACATAGGTATGCATTTTTTTACGATGCGGACCTATTGCGGAGGTCATATTAATACATGTTTGTGATAACTGTGTGTCGAGGTTCTATCGTGGAATGATTCTAGATAAGAAGAATTATGAAAATTGAAATTGCTAATCGTTTGCTCTTAAATTAGGGTTAGACCCTTTTCCTCCTAGTTTTGACCCCCTGAACAAGAATACGAAGTCAAATTTTTAATATCACACACGAATTTTGTGATATATGGAATTCAAAATTCTGGCCTTTTCGAGGCACATTTTCAGGCACTTTTTGGGGTCATTTTATTTTAGTTATAGATACTCGAAATGGTTGATATTAAATTCTTGTAGTCAAACCTTGTATTTCCTATAGATTCGACCTTAACCTTCGGTTAGGTTAATTGTTGACAACGATCGCTTTCTTATTGGACCATGAACATCATCAATGTATAATGAGGCTTTTCATGACTTTGGTTTCAAATATTCAAATTATTATTTAGATTACATGTATACACTCAAATATATATGCACCACTTCAAATTATATGGATTACATGATCTACATTGATTTTCTTAAGTATGCTTTTTAAGTTTATGGAAATTATGATTGGATTTCTTCAATTTTTGGTTCAAAATGATCTTCAATTGCATAATGCATGAATCTATCTTACTTTCATGCTTTTATTCTTATTAAATGTGAACCCATGTTACCATCCTATCTTTTAGCATATGATCATGATTATTCATGTGCAGGGCTTCAAGAAAGTTTATGAATAGAGGATTTAATATCCTTAAAGTTGACTAACATCCTTAGGGAGAGACTTAGGATCCTAAGAGGCAACCTAGGACCCTGGTATATTTATGAATGGGTCGACTAATAATAGAAGTGCACCTCCCATATTACACTAAGTCTGAAATGAGCTACTCTTATGCATGAAATTATAAACTATGAGATTATAATCAAGCTTATGATTTTGTGAGAAGTATATACTATAAACTATGAAAAGTATGATTTCATGACTATGTTATGTATTCCATAAGATGTTAACTTAGCACCAAGAGGACCTTGGGATTGGGCTCACCTGCTAGTTGAAGCATGACTCGTTAATAGAAAATTTTATTGTCTTGTAACTACGTGCCACCATAGGACTTATAATTACCAATATGGTATGCTAGTGGATTCACATAGCTCATGACCCCCATATAGTAGGGTAGAGTTCTACCTTATCAATTAGCCTCTCATTTTTCGATGTAGAGGCAACACCGAAATTTCATGTTATAGCTCGCATGATCTTATTATCAATTATGATGCCTTTCTACAAATGTGTTACATATTATGTTTCATTCATCACTTCATTCATGGCATATTGGTATGTTGGTTCCTTCCCTTGTTCTTGTTTTATTCACTACGTTGCTCATGTACTACTTAGTTTTTGTATCACATGTATATTATTATATTGCATACCCACATATTTAGTACTAACACATAATTTATGCCTATATTGTTTAATAATGTAGGAATAGGTGACTATTCTCCTCCTTAATCTCGTGGCTAGATTCAGATTGCTTCATAAACTATTTCGGTGAGTCCTCATACTTCAGGGACATGACGTGCTATCTTCTAGCTTTTATGTTATGTTTGAACTATTTTTGTGACTATTTTTATTTTATCAAGGGTGAATTAGGGACATGTCATAGACCATGCCTTGTCTATTACTTAGAGATTGTGGGACAAAATATATGGATCTTATGTCAATGGTACTCCCCATTTCTTGTCACGAGCCAAGCCTAGGGCCTAGGTGAGACACGGCGAATGGGAACCCAAAGGGACACCAAATAAGCCTCTTAATCATACATGGGACATCCTTAGTTGAGAAAGCATAATTAAACAACACACATAATTCTAAGAGGAAATGGGAACTTAAACTCAAGCCATGGGCGTGTCATGGGAAAGAGAATAGCATGTTCACATAGCAAATAAAATCTAACAGGTGGGTAAGTATGACTCACGCTATGTGGAGAACTAGGGTCTTAGGACTTTCCATCTTATCACAACAATAAGAATCAACACATAAAAGGGAATAGGGACTAAGGGAAGTCTTCAAAAGTTACATAACCATAATAGGAGTCGAGCTCATAGCATACATGTCCATATCCAACAACACCTCTAGAGCAATCTTCAATGAAGGACTTGGCACCTCTAGAGCAATCCCGAGAGATGTCTTGGCACCTCTACATGTCCTTCATGAAAGTAAGTGGTTTTTATCCCTGAAATGAAGGACTTACCAATAGCAATCTTCAATCAAACCATCTAGTCGCATGGAGGAGGAGGATAAATAGAATCTCCAATCCCTACATGGTTAGATCATGTAGGCAAAAATATGTGTTAGTATTTGAAATGTACTAACTATGCAAGATGTAATGCAATAAGGAACATAAGACATAATTAACCGATATGCATAATCATAATCATAATTAATGGATATAGGCTCAATATGACATGAGTGACCGATGCTTATCTTGAACATCCATAAAGAAATTGTCAAGTCACATGACATAATAGGTGGGAAGGGACTATAAATAACATATAAGACCAAGTAAGCTACTACTTGGAATCTCAATATTTGCTCCACACCAGACAAGGAGTGGTCTACTTTGCCAAGGTGGACTAAACACTCACCTTACGACATAGCCTTTTCGTAAAGTGTCACCTATTATCCCTACCTTATGGCATGACCCTTTTATTAGGTTTCACATGATATCTTGTCGTACAGCATAGCCTTTTCGATGGGTTCCAACCAATAACCATACCTTATGACATAGCTTTTTTGGGAGGTACAAGCCCATGTAGGGAATCAATATCACAACCTATAGTGGCACATAGTTTAGGCTCAATGGTTACCAACCAATGTCCTCTCGATGCAAGGCCAACTATCCCATGGAATAATAACTTCATATACTTGTTCATATCTTACATAATATCGTAACTCATGGTAGCATCAGAAGAGTAGCTCATCAAAATATCACATTATAATATTAATGAATAGGGCTTCATATCATACATAATATTCATAACATGCTCATGAGCTCATAGCATTATTATTAGCCTCTTTAATATTTACAATATGCATAATTTACATATCTTGCCATAAGGCTTTCATCACATAATAAGCTTGACTCATAGCCTTAATGAAATCATGGTGGATATATATACATATGCCCGAATCATGCAACTCAAGAATAAATGACATGAGAGGAATAAAACAAAATCATTTGAGAATTATTCAAGTAACCTACTAAATAAAGTAAAACTTTATTAGGGCATTATTAAACCCTCATGTAAATCATGAATTTCACATGGCATCTTATTGCATAATAGTGTACAAAGGTGGAGTAGCATAAATTATTCCATAATACCAACATAGAAAAGAATACATGAAATTATCATATGTTACCATGACTTAAAAGTAGTGGAGAGGAGGAATGGTTGAACTTTGTGGAGGAAAGGTCTCAACAAATCAAAACCCACATATCATGGTGTGATTGGAGATGGAAATCTTGTTGGAGAATGAAGAAAATTTGAAACCCTACTTGCACCTTCTACTTGAATGTATTAAGGAGGCTTAAGAGTATATGGGAGGAGTTTAGGACTTAGGATATTTTTGAATGAATGAGACTGAAGTTGTTTAGGGTTGTATAATGTTGGAAAGGGGTTATTTAGGAGCTTAAATGATGTAGCATAGGCTTACAATATTAGAAAATGTCAAAATTGCCCCTTTTTAGAATCTATTGAACTAAACTACGAGACCCCGATTATAGGTTGTGGTCCAGTCCACAAGTCAAGGAAAAGGGCTCTTGTCCTGTTAACATTTTGGACCCTCAGAAACCTTCTCTGAAAGTCCAACCACGATGCTATATATTCCTTGTAAACCAAATCATGGATTGTCCTGTTTATTCATGCACCCAACTTCAGAAAACCATTATTTCCACCAAGTCTGACTAGCATTCCATAAGCTCAAGTTATGGCTCGTGGAACCATCTACGACTCATCATTACCTTCATACATTGACAGTCCTCCCAACTTGAGCTACTAGAATTGCACCCTTAGGACCCACGAACACATATGTGGCTTGTACTTCATCTGATGACCTGTAAACCCCTTCGTCAACCCACTTGCATTGGAAAGAAAAAATAATTCCCGACTTCATTTCTCTTGCACTTCCTTACTTCGCAATATGTAGGGCCTTACAATATCTTCACATTAGGAACATTCATCCAAATATGCTATACGTAAGCTCTAAGGAATAAAATATATGCATCATATGCAAAAATGCAACATATACATCATGAATACTTTCTGAAACACCCCTCATGTGCTTCAAAATGCCCCATAATGATATTTTTCTAATCTCTCAAAATTCGTGCGTGATTTCAAGAATCCAACTACATCTTTTTAATCAGGGGGCAAAATTGAGTGAGAGATGGGTTAAACCCAGATTTTAGAAGACCCATGGCAAAAAATCATTTTCGCTAATTAATTAATTTCCAGTGTGCATCCGCGCCCTAGGCACGATGCGGCCTGGGTGCAGACTAGCACAACTGGTCCTTCACATTTGATTTGTATCGCGAATTGGACGCGGACCAGTGTAAGTTTTTCCTTATTTTTCATATTTCGTCCATGGGCATTGGAGTAATAACTCAATGCCTATTTAAACATGAAATCATCCATACTTAGTCATTTTTCAACTCTAGAACTCACAAAACCCTCTCTAAAACCTCTCCAAGACTTTATCAAAATCCTTATTCAAATTCAAGGAACTCATGAACAAATTTGGATTACAAAGAACCAACCCAAGCCTCATGTCTCCTTCAAGTTCACTTTAAGAAATTCCAAGCTTAAGGTATGTGGGTCTTCTCATCCATGAGTCCTTTCACCCATGGAGCCCAACCTTCTCATTTTATGAAAATTGCATGATTTAGTTTAGGCTCAATGGTTACCAACCAATGTCCTCTCGATGCAAGGCCAACTATCCCATGGAATAATAACTTCATATACTTGTTCATATCTTACATAATGTATCTCTTATTATGATTCATGAAAGTAAATTATGTTGGATTTTATCAAGTATTGGTTGATTAAGCATGAATATCCATTTTAATCTCATAGCATGAGTTGATTTATATCTATGGAAGTTATGCATGATGTGAACTATGAAAAACTATGAACTACTGTGAATTTTGAGATGAATTTCAAGATACCCAAAAATGATGGTTTTACTACAATATTGGTGGGTTGATTTGAATTGATTCGACACCTTCTTGTTATACTCTTGAGTTGCATGATTTTGAACAAATGTCATGAACCCATCATGTGTTTGATGAAATTACATGACAAGAATTTCTAAGTGGTTGATGAACTATTGCATGATTTACAAGTCAAGTGATTTCAAGATAATTATGGGCTCCCAAGCATGTATTAAATTCATTAAAAGTATCTATGATTTTGCAAGTGACGTGTTGAGCCCTATTTCAAGATTCCACCCTCTTGTGAGCCATTCATGGAATCTATGATGTTACAAGTGAAGAGTTGAGCCCTATTTTAAGATTTTATCCTCTTGTGAGCTATGCATGTCAAGTTGAGGGATCAAACATGATTATTATTTTACCCTCATTTTCAAGTTCAAGTATGTTCACTAGAAGAGGTCAAGCATTTGAATGAGCTATCTATCATATGATCATTTCTCTTACAAGTTATTCATGTTATGATTAAAGTATGATTATTTCAAGTATTCTGTGGGATTAGACTTAGCATCGATTGAGGCTTAATATGATGCCATGTTATAATATCTTTACAAGTTATTCATGTTATGATTAAACTTATGATTATTTCAAGTATTTTGTGGTATTAGATTTAGCACCAATTGAGGCTTAATATGAGGGATCAACTCAAGGGGTCCTTATATAAAGTCTTTAGCCTCTAAACTATGTGCCACCATAGGATTATATTATTTTCCCTAAATGGGCTTTGATAGTGGATCCATCTAGTTTCATGTTATCATGCATAGTTTTCCTTGGCAAGTAGACCATACTTGGGGGGGAGGGGAAGGAAGGTGTGTCATGCCTGGTCACCTTACCGAGAGGGCTATCATGCCTTTGATTCCAAGTAGCAGCTCGCTTGGTCTATGTCAATTAAGGTCTCCTCCCACATATGTATGATATATTATGCAAGTTAAATGTTTTACATGCATGTTTTATTACAAGCATTGCTCATACATGTCATATTGAGATTATATCTATTGCCTATACATATGCATTTTGAATATTATGGCTTATGTCTTTATTGTATTGCACCCCCCATAATTAGTACATTCTAAGTACTAACTCATACTCTATGCCTACATGATATTACTATGTAGGGACCAAAGGTCCTAGCAATCATCCTCCTCCACGTGGCTAGTTTGGTTCTTGAAGAAAGCTTGGTAAGTCCTCAACTCCGATGACAATATCTACTTTATTCATGCTATGTTGAGACCTCTTCTTTATGTTGGATACTTATTATCATGAGGGTGAGCCCGGGAAGTGTCTTGGCCCCCGCTCCATTCTATAGTAGAGGTATTGTTGGATACTACATTTGTATATGCTTATGAGTTTGACTCCTCTTATGTTTTATGATTATGAAAAACTTCCCTTAGCCCCACTTCCCTTTTGAATAATTGACTCTTGCTATTGTTTTATTTTTCTTGCACAACCAAGGATGTGTACATGATATACTAAGAGGCTTGTTTGGGTTGTCTCTAGACTTCCTATTTGCCATGTCATGTCTAGACCCTAGGCTTGGGTCGTGACAAGCTTGTTATCAGAACACTAGATTTTTAATGGTCATTGAAAATCCTACACACCATGTCAATTGGAGTCATAGTCATGGTTGTGAAGCGCGCCATAACTATGACTAGGAGGCTATGAGGTGTTTTAGGAAATGTTTCACTTCTTCATGATCTATATCGTGCTTTAGATGTCAATATAAGGCCTTTTCCCCCTAACGAATGCTTTTTTACTCTTCTAGATCATGCCGCTACCAAGAGGAAGACTAAGGAGGGCCTGCACTCCCGAGGAGGAATCGGCCCATCCCTCTCCTCAAGCTCCTTAAGATGGAGGGGTGGCCCAAGATGAGTTCCGAAATGACATCACAATGTTGGCCCATGCTATGACAAACTAATTGAATCAAGGGGCCCAAGCTCCTTATGCTTCTACTCCGACCTCAAGGGTGAGGGATTTCACAAGGATGAACCCTCTGAAGTTTCATGGGTCCAAGGCGAAGGAAGATCCCCAAGAGTTCATTAATGAGGTGTATAAAGTGCTATCTATCATGGGGGTAAATTCGAAGGAGAAGATGAATTTAGCGGCCTACCAACGCAAGGGTATGGCCCAAATTTGGTTTGCTCAATAGAAATTAGATAGGAGAAATGATGGTGCTATTCCTTGGGAGGAATTCAAAGTTGTCTTCCTCAACTGGTTCTTCCCCATTATGTTGAGAGAGGCTAAGATGATAAAGTTCATGAATCTTAATTAAGGTTCCATGAATGTGAGAGAGCACGCTCTCAAATTGAACAAGCTCTCAAACTATGCACCTCATTTGGTTGCTGATCCTAAATCGAGAATGAACAAGTTTGTGTCGAGGGTGTCCACCTTGGTGAATGAAGAGTGTCGTACTGCCATGCTAGTGAAGGATATAGACTTGTCTTGGCTCATGACAGATGTCAAAAAACTTAAGGGACAGAAACTTAGGAAGAGAAGAAGTGGGGAGTCCAAGAAGGCTAGGTTTGAGGGTGGCTTTCAAGGTGCCAAGTGTGGTTATTTCCAAGAAGGTCACAAGTTCCAAGGCCAAGGGTCCTCCAATACTCCTAATAAGAGATTTGCTAATGATGGGGTGTCTAACCCAAGATTCCAAGGTGGAAATGGTGGGATGACCCATCCTAAGTGCCAAAAGTGTGGGAGAAACCATGATGGTCCATGTTTGAAAAATTCTAAGGCTTGCTTTACTTGTGGTGAAGTGGGTCACAAGGTTATTGAAATCCTAGGTGCCAAAAGTGTGGGAGAAACCATAGTGGTCCATGTTTGAAGAATTCTAATGCTTGCTTTGGTTGTGGTGAAATGAGTCACAAGGTTGTTGATGGTCCACATGCTCAAAACAAGGGTAGAGGCAATCGTCCTCAAGGCTAAGGTGTTAATGTGGGTCAAAGGGAAAAGGAAGGCCAATAAGGGGCTGCTCCAAGGCAAAATATGTTCTATGCTCTCTAAGGAAGGAAAGGATGGATTAGGTGCCCGACGTTGATACCGATATATTAAATGTTTTTCATTATGATAAGCCCCTATATTAAGCCTCAATCGGTGCTAAGTCAAATCCCATGGAATACTTGAATAATCATAACTTATATAATTTGTAAGAAACATGGAAACATGACATAAGTAGCTCTTGAAACATACTTGACCTATAATTGTGAGCCTAACTTGAAACATGAGAGTAGATCATAATCATACATGAACTCTTACTTTAACATGAGTGGCTCACAAGAGGTAGAAACCTTGAAATAGGGCTAAGCTTATAACTTGTAAAATCATAGATAATTTTCATGAATTTGATATATACTTGAGAGCCTTTAATCATCACATAGTCACTTGACTTGTAAATCATGGAGATCATCAATAACTTGAGAATTCTTGACTTGACAATTTATCAAGCACTTGGTGGGTTTATGATACTTGTTAAAAATCATGCAATTCAAGAGTGAAATAAGATGAGAAAAACCAATGCAAGTAAACGCACCAACATATAGTAAAACCCTCATGTTCTACCTTGAAATCCATCATTAAAACTCATAATAGATCATAGTTTCATAGCTCAAAACATGCATAGTCTCAATAGACAAAGATGAACTCATAGTGTAAGCTTAGAATAGATACTCATGCATAATTAACAATACTTGATAATACCCCAACATAATTCATGCTCATATTTCATAATAAGAGATACCCATAAGTAATACAATTTGAAATCACTCAATATTCATAAAAAGATAGATTGGTCTCCTTGGGTGAAAGGACCCAATGGATGAAACCCACATACCTCAAACGTGGGTTTTTTCTTGAGATGATATTGAAGGAAACTTAGAGCTTGAAGTGAATCCTTGAGTTCTAATGTTAAGCTTGAAATCCTTGAATTTGGCACAAGATATTTGGTTAAGTCCTTGAGAGGTTTTTATGAGGGTTTTGAGTGATATAGAGTTGAAAAATGATTATGTATTGGTGATTTCAAGTTTAAGTGGGCATGGGGCTATGACCCCAATGCCCTTGGCCAAAATAGAAAAAACAAGGAAAAACTTACATTGGTCTGTGTCCTTGGTGCGATATAGACCCATCGCGCAAGCAACACTTGTATTGCTCCGTTCCCCAGGTACGTCGAGGCCTGGGAGCGAACGACACTATTTCTCAAAAATTAGTAAAATTTGTTTTTCGCTACAGGTCCTCTAAAATCCGGGTTATACCCATTTCCCACATTTTTTGGGCGTTTCAATATCACGACCTTGGGGAACATTTATCCTCTAATGTCAAAGAAACATGCATAAGAGAAGTAATCATGAAGATTTTAGCCCTACATGAATGCAACAAATGCATTTAAAAATCACCTTTCAAAAATCTCAACATGAATGTCAAAAATCACCATAACTTGCTACCATGAACATAAATGCATGCAAAATAACATGAGGGCTAAAACTTAAGACTTGAAATCATATAGGGGACTTAAATTAGTACCTTCGACTTGAGTAGAATGGAAGAGATATGGGTATCGCTTTCTATGTTCGCCTCAACTTCCCATGTGGCACTTTGAACTTGTTGATTCTTCCAAAGGACTTTGACGGAAGCTACATCTTTCTTTTCCAACCTCTTCACTTGTCTATCTAAAATCTCCATCGGGACTTCTTTATAGATCAAATTATCTTTTACAACACCCACAACCTCAAGGGCACTATAGCACTTGGGTCACCCACACACTTTCTCGACATGGACACATGGAAGACTGGATGAACCATATTCATCTCCATAGGCAATTCCAACTCATATGCAACCTTACCCACTCTCTTCAAAACTTTTTACGGACCTACAAACCTTGGGCTTAAATTTCCTTTCTTGCCAAACCGGACCATACCTCTCATGGGTGAGACTTTTAAGTACACCCAATCACCAACCTTGAACTCAAGATCTCTTCTCCTCACATCGGAGCAGAACTTTTGTCTACTTTGGGCTATTTTCAATCTCTCCCTTATCATCCTCACCTTTCCCAAGGCCTCCATGACCAAATCCGGGCCTAGAAAAACCATCTCCCCCACTTCAAACCACCCAATTGGGGATCTATAAAACCTACTATAGAAAGATGCAAAAAAGGAGCCATACTAATGCTTGAGTGGTAGTTATTATTGTAAGAAAACTCAATAAGTGGAACATATTCATCCCAACTACCCTTAAACTCCAAAACACAAACTCTAAGCATATCCTCAAAAGTTTGGATAGTTCTTTCGGTTTGACTATCCATTTGAGGATGAAAAGTCGTGTAAACTTAACCTTGGTACAAAGACCTCTTTGGAAGGACCTCCAAAAGTGCAGTCTCTCAATTTGACCATCCATTTGAGGGTGAAAGGTCGTGCTAAGCTTGACCTTGGTACCAAGACCTCTTTGGAAGGACCTCCAAAAGTGAGAAGTGAATTGAGCACAATGATCAGAAATGATAGAAAAAGGCACCCCATGCAATCTAACCAACTCATGAATATACAACTTGGCATAATCTCACAAGAAACTTCTAATGTTCGATGGAGTCAAAGGTCTAGGCCAATTCCTAATTACCTCCGTCTTCTTAGGATCCACCTTAATGCCATCACCCGACACCACATGCCCAAAAAATGCAACCTCTTTCAACCAAAACTCACATTTATCATATTTAGCATACAACCTCTCCTCCCTCAAGATTTGCAATACCACCCTCAAGTGATTCACATGCTCTTCCTTACTATTGGAATAAATCAAGATATCATCAATAAAGACCAACGCGAACATGTCAAGGTAGGGTTTAAAGACCCTATTTATGAGATACATAAATATATCTGGTGCATTAGTCAACCTAAAGGACATAACCACAAAGTCAAAGTGACCATACCTAGTCTGAAAAGTCATCTTGGGAATATGACACTCCCTCACTTTCACTTGGTGATATTCGGACTGAAGATCAATCTTAGAAAAGTGACTAGCCCCTTGAAGTTGATCAAAAAGGTCATCAATCCTTGGTAGAGGGTACTTGTTCTTTATGGTGACTCTATTAAGTTGTCGATAATCAATGCACATTCTACGAGAACCATCTTTTTTCTTCACAAACAGCACTGCTGCACCCCAAGATGATTTACTAGGCCTTATGAAACCCTTCTCCAACAAATCCTTTAACTTATTAAATTTTGCTGAGGCCATACAGTAAGGGGAATAAAAATGGGTTGAGTATCGAGAAGGAGGTCTATACCAAAATCTATTTCTCTTTCAGGAGGAACACCGGGAAGCTCATCAGAAAAGACATCAAAAAACTCATTTACCACCAAAACTGACTCAATGGAAGGACTTTGGACTCAACATCCTTAACCCTCACAACCTTAGAAATCAACCTTTGGGCATTAAGATAAGAAATGAATCAACCCTTAACCACCAGATCACGACTTTCCCACTCAAGGACGGGCTCATTAGGGAATTGGAATTTATCCCTATGTGTTCTATAATCAATAGAAGCATAATATGCATGTACCCAATCCATCCTAAAATGACATCAAAATTTACCATATCTAACTCAACAAAATCACAAGGCAAGACTTTATACAATATGAACATGGGATAATTTTTGTAGAATCTTTTAGCAACAATAGACTCACCAATGGGGGTTGACACTTCATAAGGTTCACAAAACAATTCGGGACTAACATGAAGCTTTTTGGCAACAAAAGGAGTAATAAAAGAAAGAATGGCAACCGGGTTTATCAATACATATACATCAAAATCAAAAACCTTTAACATACCTATGACAACATTAGGTACCTATCCATCCCTTGTGTTTCTTGAAGAGCATAGAATCTATTTTGCCTTGGGCATCTAAGATTTGTCATTCCTCCATTACCACCTTGGAATCTTGGGTTGGTCACCCTATCATTGGCAAACCTCTTATTAAGAGCATTGGATGACCCTTGTCCTTGGAATTTGTGGCCTTGAGGAAACTGGCCACCCTTAAAATCTTAGAAATCACCTTCAAAAGGAGCCCTCTTAGACTCACCACTTCTTCTTTTTCTAAGTTTTCCCCCTCTAGTTGCTCAACATATGTCATTAGCCAAAACAAGTCCATATCTCCAACTAGAATGACGGTACAACACTCCTCATTTACCAAGTCGGACACTCCCGACACAAATTTGTTCATCCTTGATATAGGTTCGGCAACCAATTGTGGAGCATACTTGGATGGCTTATTGAACATGAGGGCATACTCCCTCACTCTCATGGAACCTTGCTTAAGGTTCATAAACTCCATTATCTTAGCCTCCTTTAGCTCGATAGGAAAGAATCAGTGGAGGAATGAGGCTTTGAACTCTTCCCAAAGGATAGCATTGTCATTCCCCTTCTCCAACTTCCATTGTGTAAACCAAATTTGAGCTCTCTAGAAATCGCATTTTTGCGATTTTCAAATTTTGCTACAGTTTCTCTTAAATTAGGGTTAAACCCATTTTTCACTCAATTTTTTCCCCCGAACAAGAATATGAAGTCAAATATTTTTGAGATATATGGAAATTATGATCTCGGGCACTTTTGAGGCACGTTTTTGGGCACTTTTTGGGGTCGTCTCAATATCTTCCCCTTGGAAACATTCGTCCATGAATGTCAAAGAAAGGTATATGAGAGACTAAAACATGACAATTTCAGCCCATAGAAGGATGCAACAATGCACTTAAATATCATTTCAAAAATCTCAACATAACTATAAAATCATCATGAACTATTCAATTTAAACATAAATGTATGTAATGATATGAGGGCTGAACTTAAGAATTGAAATCACATATGGGACTTACATTAATACCTTAGACTTGAGTAGAATGGAGGAGATAAGGATATCATTTTTGCATGTCTGCGTAGCCTCCTAAGTAGCACATTCAACTTATTGATTCCTCCAAAGGACCTTAATAGAAGTCACATCCTTGTTCCTCAACCTCTTCACTTGCCTATCCAAAATCTAATCCGAAACCTCTTTATAAGTCAAGTTGTCTTCAACAACACCCACAACATCCAATGGAACAATAGCATTTGAATCACCCACACACTTTCTCAACATAGATATATGGAAGACTGGATGAACCAAATCCATTTCACTGGGCAGCTCCAACTCATAAGCTACCTTGCCAATCCTCCTCATTACCCTATAAGAACCCATATATCTTGGACTCAACTTGCCCTTCTTACAAAAATGAACAACACCCTTCATGTGTGAAACCTTCAAAAAGACCTAATCACCAACTTTGAATTCAAGATCCCTTCTCCTTACATCGGCATAGGACTTTTGGCAACTTTGGGCCATCTTCAACCTTTATCTAATCATCCTAACCTTCTCAAGGGCCTCGATAACCAGATCTGGACCCATCAAAGCAACCTCTTCTACCTCAAACCACCCAACCAGTGATTTACAATGCCTATCATAGAGGGCCTCAAAATAAGCCATACCAATACTAGAATAATAGCTATTGTTATATGTAAACTTAATCAATGGAAGATGATCATCCCAACTACCCCTCAACTCAAATACACAAGCCCTAAGCGTATCCTCAAGGGTTTGTATAGTTCTTTCGGCTTGGCCATCCATTTGACAATGAAAGGTCGTACTAAGTTTAACTCTTGTACCAAGACCCCTTTGAAAGGAATTCAAAAAATGTGAAGTAAATTAAGCACCACGATCCGATATAATAGACAAAGGAACCCCATGAAACCTTACCAAGTCATGGATATAAAACCTAGCATAATCTTCAGCCCCATATGTGGTTAGAAAGTGAGCCAATTTCGTCATCCTATCAACCACAACCCAAATAGAATCAAAACCCTTTCTAGTCTTGGGAAACCTGACTACAAAATCCATATTAATCTCCTCCCACTTCTAAGTAGGAATCTCTATGTCTTGTGCTAGGCCACCCGACTTTTGGTGCTCGGCTTTGACTTATTGGCAACGATGACAACCGGATACAAATTTGGCAATGTCTCTCTTCATACCCCCCACCAATATACCTCTCTCAAGTCTCTATACATCTTAGTAGAAATTGGGTGAATAGAATAGGAAGAACCATGAGCCTCATCAAGAATCTTTTCCCTCAAGCCATCAACACAAGGCACACATAGCCTACCTTCATATCTAAGGGCACCATCTCCCTATTAGGAGAAAACCTCCACCTTACCAACCTTTACCAATGCCTTCAATTCTAACAAAGCAGGGTCAAGATCTTACTTAGCTTTCACCTTCTCAACCAATGAAGATTTAGAGCGATCAACTACCACAATACCCCCATTATCCACCTCTTCCAACCTAACCCCCAATCTAGCCAACCGATGGACCTCATTAGCCACCCCTTTGCCACCATCATCAACATGTGCTAGGTTACCCATAGACACCCTACTAAAAGCATCTGCCACCATATAAGCCTTATCAGGATGATAATGCACATTCATATCATAATCCTTAAGAAGTTCTAACCAACTTCTTTGTCTCAAGTTGAGATCTTTTTGAGTGAAGACATATTGGTGACTCTTATGATCGGTAAACACATCAACATGCACCCTATACAAATAGTGATGCCAAATTTTCAAAGCAATGACCACAGCGGCTAATTCAAGATCATGTGTAGGAGAATTCTTCTCATGTACTTTGCATTGTCTAGAAGCATAGGCTATCACCTTACCATTTTTCATCAACAGACAACTCAACCAACCCTTGAAGAATCACAATATACAACAAACCCTACTAGCCATTTCGGTAATGACAATATAAGGGCAAACACAAGCTTATCTTTCAATGTTTGGAAACTCTTTTAAGACTCATCGGTCCATACAAATTTGGCTTTCTTTTGAGTCAACTTGGCCATAGGAAAAGCAATAGAGGAGAATCCATTCAAAAACCTCCAATAATAGCCTGCTAAGACTAAGAAGCTCCTAATATCTGACGGGGTCAATAGTCTAGGCAATTTCTAATCACATCCATCTTTTTAGGATCCACCTTAATACCATTTCTATTCATAAGATCCATGAAGATGGCCGGTGCATTGGTCAACCCAAAGGACATCCCAACAAACTTAGAATGCCCATACCTAGTTTGAAAGGTCATCTTGGAATATCACACTCCCTCACCTTCACTTAATGATACCCAGACCTAATATCAATCTTAGAGAAGTAACTAGCCTCTTGTAATTAGTCAAACAAAACATCAATCCTTGGAAGAGGATATTTATTCTTTATGGTGACCCTATTGAGTTGTCGGTAGTCAATACACATTCTAAGGGACCCTTTTTCTTCTTCACAAATAACACCAATGCACCCTAAGGTGATTGTCTAGGCCTAATGAAACTATTCTCCAATAAATCCATCAATTGCTCCTTCAACTCTTTTAACTCCGCCGGGGCCATACGGTAAGGGGGAATAGATATGGGTAAAGTCTCGGGAAGGAGGTCTATACCAAAATCTATTTCCTTTTTGGGAGGAACACTTGAAAGGTCATTTGGAAAGACATCAAGGAACTCATTTACAATCAGAACCGACTCTATAGCAAGGACCTTAGACTCCACATCCCTTACCCTCACAAGATGATAGGGATACCCCTTAGAGATTAACTAATGGGCTTTAATGCAACAGATGAATCTACCATTGACCACCACATGATGACCCAAAAATGCTTGTACCAAAGTGGAAAAACATCACAAAAATTACACTGAGGCATGCCCTTGGGGCGTCACACCAGGGACATGCTAGCTCTCTGAAAATTGCATTTTTGTGATTTTCAAAATTTTCTACGGTTGCTCTTTAATCAGGGTTAGACCTATCTTTCACTCAATTTTCCCCCTAAATAAGTATATGAAGTCGAATTGTTGATAGCACGCATGAATTTTGAGATATATAAAAATTATGATTCCGAGCACTTCTAAGGCATATTTTTGGGCACTTTTTGGGGTCATTTCACAAACTAAACATGACAACATGACTATATGGATCCAATAGCCCCTTAAGTCAAGCCCACATCTTAAGCCTCAATCAATGCTAAGTCAAATCCCATGGAATACATAAAATAATCATAACTTATATAACTTGTAAGAAACATGGAAACATGACATGAGTAGCTCTTGAAACATGCTTGACCTCTAATTGTGAGTTTAACTTAAAACATGAGGGTAGATCATAATCATACATGAACTCTTTCTTTAACATGAATGGCTCACAAGAGGTAAAAACCTTGAAATAGGGCTTAGCCTTGATTTATGTAAAATCATAGGTACTTTTCATGAATAT
>DF360352.1:8101-24209 GCA_000787875.1 Solanum virginianum | reverse complement strand
CATCAAGAGGCTTTTAGCTTGTAACTTGTAAAATCATAGTAAATTTTCATGAATTCAATATATACTTGAGAGCCCTTAAACATCAGATAGTCCTTTGACTTGTAAATCATGAAATAGATCATCAATAACTTGAGAATTCTTGACTTGACATATTATCAAACACTTGGTGGGTTCATGATACTAGTTCAAAATCATGCAATTCAAGAGTGAAATAAGATGAGAAAACTTAATACAGGTTAATCCACCAACATGTAGTAAAACCCTCATGTAGGATACCTTGAAATCTATCATAAAAACTCATAATCGATCATAATTTCATAGTTCAAAACATGCATAGTCTCTATAGACATAGATCAACCCATAGTGTAAGTTGAAAATAGATACTCATGCATACTCAACAATACTTGATAAAACCCCAACATAATTCATACTCATATTTCATAATAAGAGATACGCAAAAGAGATATAACTTGAAATCATGCAATTTTTTATAAAAAGGAAGATTAGGCTCCATGGGAGAAAGGATCCAATAGATGAAACCCATATACCTCAAAATTGGGTTTTCTTGAGATGAGCATCAAGGAAACTTAAAGCTTGAAGTGAATCCCTGAGTTCCAAAGTAAGCTTAAAATTCTTGAATTTGGTATGAGATATTTGGTTATGTCTTAGAGAGATTTTTATGAGTGTTTTGAGTGATATAGAGTTGAAAATTGCTAAGTATGGTTGATTTCACTTTTAAGTAGGCATGGGGCTATGACCCCAATGTCCTTGGCCGAAATAGAAAAACCAAGGAAAAACTTACACTAGTCCACGTCCTTGGCATGACACAAACCCATTCTGTAGGCCACATTTGTACTACTCCGTGCCCCTAGCGTGTCGTGGCCATGGCGCGGATACTCTCTGAAAATCATAAATTAGCAAAAATTACACGCCCTAGGCGCATCGCGGCCTGGGCGCGGACAAACACTATTTCTCAAAAATTAGCAAAAATTACTTTTCACTATGGGTTTTCTAAAATTCGACTTATACTTATTTTTCACTCAATTTTTCCCCCTGTCTAGAATATGAAGTCAAATTTTGGATGTCACGCATGAGTTTTGAGATATATGAAAATTATGATTATGGGCATTCCGAAGAACATTTTTGAGGCATTTCATTATGGCCTCAAGTTTATAAAAGCATGATTTAGTGATAAAGCATGATTTAGTGATAATGTTACGACAATGATAGTAATGATGCTATGACAAAGAGGGTGATGAAAATCCTAATGTTTATGATGATTATATTAAGGTAGGAATATCTACCCACACTATGATGACAAGCAAAGTAGATGGATTATTCTTATGACATGATGCTTTCATAAAAACTATGATGATTATTTACGAATTATAAAAGTATGATTTTAAACAAGTATGAACTTTGTTGAAAGCTATGTCTATGTATGATCTATGTATTCTGTGGGATATGACTTAGCATCGAGAAGGCTTAGGTAGAACCCATAGTCCTATAACTATGTGCCACCATAGGAATGATGTTCATGTTTTATCCCATAAAGGTGTGCTATTGGATCCAATTATCTTTTTATGATGGACACTCATCGTGCTAGGATAGAGTATAAAGGATAGGATCAAATGATGGGTTCTCACCATCCTAGGATAAAGCCTATAGGGTGAGGATCGAGTCTACCTTGGATAAGTAGACTTCTTGTCACTTGATGTAGAGGGAACATCAAGATTCCTTGTAATAGTCCAAATGGATTTATATGTTAGTTGTGGTCTTATTCCCACATATATATATTATGGTTGTGAATAGATTTAATGATGTTTCTTCTCATGATTTTGAACTTGTATGACCATGAATATTGTGTCGTATTCCTATTAATTATGATTATGCATTTGATAATATTGTGGTGTTCTTTGATTCATACATACCTACATACTTAGTATATTCCACGTACTAATGCATACTTTTTTTCCTATATGCTCTAACTTGTAGGGACAGATAACGAGGCGACTATTCCATTCTATGGCTAGTGGCTAGATTTGAATTTAGAGCTTAAAGACTTGTTGGTGAGTTCCCATGATTCAGGAACAAGACCTTTATGATGCTTTCCAATATGTTGAGACTTTATCATTTTCTTTATTTGATGTATATCTTAAGGGTGAGCTAGTAAGCTATGTGCTACACCTCACCAAGATCTATGAGGTAGAGGCATGATTTGGACCTAATGGATTGATGTATATTCCCCCATGGGAACTATAACATTCTTACTTTTATGTACTTTTGCTTGCCTATTCTCTTATGTATGTTTATTCTACCTTATGAATGCTTATGATATCATCAAGAGGCTTGGATGGGATGCCTTTGGGTGTCACATTTGTTATGTCATGGCTAGGACCTAGGTATGGGTTGTGCCAAAAGAGGTATCAGAGCACAAGCTTTGGAAGCATCCTAGGAAATCCAACATGCCCCATGGAGTAGAGTCTTGTTCATTGATGTAAAGTGTGCCATATCCATGAACAGGAAGCTATGAGACTATTTAGGAAAACTTTGCTTCTTTGGTACTCTATGTCTACCTTCAAAGCTCTTGTATCCTAACTATTACCCCTTGTTGTTTTCAGAAATGGCTCCATGACATGCTCTATTGCCAAGGGAAAATGATGTTAATGGGAACCATGTTCATCCAGCCCCTCAAGTCCCTCAAAAGGACCACGTTTCTAATGATACATTTAGACCCGCAATCACTATGTTAGGTCAAGTCGCTGCTTTTCCAAAGACTCCTAATCCGGCTTTGAGGATAAGAGATTTTTCTAGGATGATTCCCCTAGAGTTTCATGGTTCAAAGGTGGATGAGGATCAATAAGAGTTCATTGATGAGGTGTATAAGGTGGTAAAGATTATGGAGGTGTCTTCTGAAGAGAAGGCCAAATTGGTGGCTTATCAACTTAAGGGAGTTGCTCAAGTTTGGTTCACCTAATAGAAGTCCAAGAGAGTAGAAAGTGTTATTGATTTGGAGATGTTTAAGGTCGATTTTCTTTATCATTTCTTCCCACTTGAGCTAACAAAAGCTAAGGTGATGGAATTTATGAACTTGAAGTAAGGTAATATGAGAGTGAGGAAATATACCCTTAAGTTTACTAAGTTGTCCAAATTCCTCCTTCATTGGTGGTTGAATCAAGGGCCCGCATGAACAAATTCACTTTGGGTATGTCTAACTTAGTAAAGATAGAGTACATGGCTGTGACACTCATTAAGGAAATGGATATCTCTAGACTCATGACCTATACCGAACAAGTGGAGAGTGAGAAGTTACAAAAAATGAGGACAAGAGAGTATAACAGGGATCGTTATGATGGTGAGTACTCTTATGGTAAGTCTAGTGGTGGCCGATTCCAACAAGTCCAAGGGTCTTCTAAAGGTGCTCTTCAAAGGTTTGACAAAGAGAAAGGGTCCAACTCGAAGGCCCAAGGTGATGTTGTGAAAGGTGGTGCTATTCCTCCTAGGTGACCCAAGTGTGGGAGGAGCCATATTGGTGAGTGCTTGAGAGGTACCAATGCATTCTTCATTTGTGAGAAATAGAACATAAGATCATGAGTGTCCTAATATGGCTAATTAGGGTAAACAAGGGCGTCCAAAAGGTCAAATAGCTCAAAGAGGGAAAGTGCAACTAGGTGCCCAAGATCAAGGTAGTGGTCCACGTGGTAATTAGTTCCATGCTTTACATGCTAGACAAGAAGTTGAGGAGTCTTCCAATGTGGTTACTGGTATGTTAAAAGTCTGACTATGATGTGTATGCTTTGCTTGACTCCAGCATCAATGTTTTTTTTGTTACTCCTTATGTTTCCATAAAGTTTGATATGTCTCCAGAAGTTTTGTTAGAACCTTATTCGGTATATACTCCAATACATAAGTTAATCCTAGCTTAGAAAGTCTAACAAAATAGTCTTGTGTCAGTCTTACATAAAGTCTTCCCATGTGATCTAGTTGAGTTTGATATGATCGATTTTGATGTTATTCTTGGTATATATTGGTTCCATGCATCCTACGCCTTTATTGATTGCAGGACCCATAACATCACATTCTAAGACCCTAATAAGCCCATCTTAGAATAGAATGGAACCAATTTTGTGTTCAAAGGGAAGTCTGTCTCTTATATGAAAGCTATGAAAATGATTTCCAAAAGTTGTCTATATCATGTTATCCTAGTCATGGATGTTGAGTCTCATGTTCCTACTCTTGGTTTGGTTCCCATATTTAATGAGTTCCTTGAAGATTTGCTGGGTATTCCTCCCATAAGGGAAATTAATTTTGGCATTAATCTCTTGCCCAACACCCAACCTATTTTTATACCTCTATACCACATGGCCCCGACGGAGTTGAAAGAATCAAAGGAACAATTAAAGGACTTGCTTGATAAAGGGTTCACAAGGCCTAGTGTGTCACTATGGGGTGCTCCAAATATTTTTTAAGAAAGAAAGATGGTTCACTTCATATGTGCATAGATTATCAATAATTGAATAAGGTAACCTTCAAAAATAAGTATCCACTTCCAAGGATCGATGACCTCTTTGATCAACTACAAGGTAAAAGCTATTTCTCTAAGATTGAGCTCTGATCAGGATATCACCAACTGAGGGTGAAGGAAGATGACATTCCAAAATGGCATTTAGAACTTAATATGGTCATTTTAAATTTTTGGTTATGTCATTTGGCCTAACAAATGCTCCTGCCGCTTTCAAGGATTTGATGAATAGGATCTTCAAACCATATTTGGATATGTTTGTGGTGGTGTTCATAGATGATATATTGTTGTATTCACAGGATGTAGAGGAACATGAAGACTATTTGAAGATTATGTTACAAATATTGAGGGATAGACAACTCTTTGCTAAGTTTAGCAAGTGCAAATTTTTGATAAGAGAGATGACTTTTCTTGGTCACATTATTTCAGGTGATGGTATTAGAGTTGATCTAAAGAAGGCAGAGGCAGTGAAGAATAGGCCTTGACCATTATCTTCGTCCAATATTAGAAGCTTCTTAGATTTAGCCAGATATTATAGAAGGTTTGTTGAGGGATTCTCTTCTATTGCTTCTACTTTGATGAGGTTAACCCAAAAGAAGGCAAAATTTCAATGGTCCAATAAATGTGAGAAGAGTTTCCAATTATTAAAGGATCATCTTACTTCAGTTCCTAGTTTGACATTTCCTAAAGGTTCGGATGGTCTCTGGTGTATTGTGATGCCTCACATATAGGCATAGGTTGTGTCTTAATGCAACATGGAAAGGTCAGTGCCTATGCTTTGAGGCAATTGAAAGTGCATGAAAAGAACTACCCGACATATGATCTTGAGATATTGGCTGTTGTGTTTTAGATATTGATTTCACAACTTTCAATGTGCATACAATTTGTAGACATTGATGTTTTTGAATATTAATTTCACAACTTTTAATATGCACATAGTTAGATCACAAAAAAATTTATGTCTATTATTCATGAGAACTTATACTTTACTATTCCATTAATTATTTACTTCAATTTTTGATTAAATTATATTGATATAATTTTAAAAGAACAATATACTATATTATATGACTTAACATTCACATACAATACATATGCATCTAAACTAGTATAAATTAGGAAAAACTAAGCTCATGCCCCTTTAAAGCAAACTATTTACATCCATATAACCTTTTACATTTTGTGCCCCCATACTATTAAAATTTGCCCCCTATATTAAAATTCGCGTGCTGACGTCATGCTGATGTTAGCACCCACCTTGTGTGATATATCAATAGGGTAAACATTACCGATATGATATCATAAAAGATTAAACTCAATTCTATATGATATCAATATACCGATAGAGTATCACAAAGAATATATTTTCTACTAATTTAGAATTTAATAAATAAGTTTGCAACTTTAATAATTTTCTCTTAATTATTTTATTTATTAAAGTAAGAGCTCAAAATTATATGATACCAATAGAGTATTAATATACTGACGGAGTATCACAAGAATATATTTCTACTTATTTAGAATTTAACAAATAATTTTGTAACTTTTCTAGTCCTACACAATACTGATATGGTATAAATATATCGATGGAGTATCATAACGAATATATTTTCTACTAATTTAAAATTTAATAATTTTTCCTTAAAGAAAATAATATAATCATATATGATACCAATTGAATATCAATATACCGCTAGAGCATCGTAGAAGATTAAACTCATTCTAATGATATCGATTTGGTATATATGTACTGCCGAAGTATATTTCATAGTATTATGCTTGATAAATAGTTTGAATTATGTATCCATTAAAAGAAAATAGTTTATATTGAATCTATTAAAGATAAATAATTTCATATTAGTACTATTTTGTGTAATTTTTCCTATAAATTAATGTATTGAGCATAAAAAATTATAATCCTAAAATGTAATAATGTGATATAATTTAGTGAGCGTATGAAACTATGATAAAAGATTCTCCAGATTTCACTTTGCCGGCCTTCTCCAACAAGAAGTTGAGAAGGATATAAATAAGGAAATTGAATCCTTCAGTGGTTTGGAAAGTTCAACGGGAGTAGAATAAATATTTTATACTCCCTAAGACAAGACGTGGTCTTCTTCGAAATGCATAAAATGGGACCCACTATGTCCGCAGTTCCCTTCTTTTTAATCATTACTCACCAGTCACCATTTTCCTGTTCTCCTCCTAATCGGACCGTACTATGGCGGAAACTCACCGACGGCTGAGAAAGTCGACATTGTCTACATTCCAACTGGCCATCATTGTCTTCCTGGTGAGCTTACTGACTTTGCAGTTCAGCTCAGTCAAGTTTGTTTGGAGTCAATCCATAGTCAACGGCGCCGGCACCGCCTCACAACTCGATAATCCGGCTGTGCTTGATTTAGTTACTCGAACTGTATATAACCGTATATACAATCTGACGCTAAACCTTTTCGACAACGAATTTGCGGATAAATTCAAATTCTGCATGCTAAATAGGTAAATATTTGCTTTTTTGTGTGTCTGGGTTAGGGGGGGTTTGTGTGTCTGGGTGAGGGGGGGGGGGGAGAGAGGGGGAGAGTTGAATAACGTCGAGACGACAGGGATAGTGAAATAATTTATAGTAGTAAAAAGGCAAATCGTCGGTCCAATTGTGGTTTATTCATTCTACGTTCTCGGATATGTAGCTTATTTTTAATGATATGATATGTTGCAGAGATGAAGAATGGAACCATGCCTTCAATTACTCATCTAATCTCGCTTTTCTCAGTGCTTGTGTTACCAGAACGAAAGGTACTTGACTTTTTCAAATTCTATTTTCACAAGATGAAACAAGTGCTAGAGAAATCTTTGGAAGATAGTACAAAGATGACTCTATGTACTACGTCTCTCTTTTTTCTTTCGTGAGTTTGCAATTGTGACCTTGAGGTAACAGCGATGATCAAGAAATAAATTAGACTACTGGCATGAATGACCAACAGCAGATAAAGGAGGAGACAATTAACTAAAAATTTATTCTATTTATGTACATCACTCACTGGTGTTCTTGATATCCTTCTGAAATAAAGTAGCTTTTATAATAACTTCTTCTGATGATAAGTTTGTGGTGGTTGCATTTACTTTCACCTTTTTAGATCATCAGATTGTCACTCTTGTTCGTAATTGATGCTATATAAGAATTGGATTAGCTAATCAAGTCATAAAGCTGTGATTACCATGGTAGCATTTACCTCTTTTGATGGGTGAAATAAGTTTAGTTCACACTGGACCAATTAGATGAATTAGGTGGCATATTAAGGGAAATTCATTTGTTGTTGCAGATTGCAGAGTGAATTTTCAGGTTATAGACTTCTCCATGGACTGTCACTTCCCTCACATTTAAACCATTTAAGATATTACAATCTTGTATATGATTACATTAGGCGTTTAAGATACAACGTGTCAATCTCTCTTGTTTGTCCTTTTTATTTTGAATGCACTATCCAGTATGGCAGCCCAGAGAAAGTAACTATAAAAATGATCCCAACTCATAAAGTGTTACTAATATCAGCTTGAAATCCTTTTCTTTTTTAGATTACAGAAGTGGCTAAACCTTCTATTGCTCTATTTCTTGCTTCTCCTACCTAATTCTCTTGTATTTAGCTTTTATCAAAGCACTTATTTATCGTTTATGCTCTTGTATTATTGTCCACAACTAGGATCCGCTCTCAAAATGCCTTCGAACATTACCGCAAGCCGTCCTCTTACTTGCACTGTTGTATTCTCAATTGGCTGTGCTCTTGAGCATCTAAGTGACATCAATCTTGATGTTTGAAGAACCATAAGGAGTCGAAGTATATCACACCTCCACCACACTTGTAATTATTAAGGACCAATTCAAATGCATTTGGGTTATTAAATATTGGCATTTCAAACTTCATAGCAAATTTCATGCGAAAACCTTTTACAATGCTCGCTTAAGCTTGAGTTTGGAAGTTCGGGTTTTCAAAATCAAATTTTGTTTTGAGTGGGTGTTGGAATAGATCGGTACATAAGGAGTTTGACTCTCAATTTTGGGGAGAATTTGATGGAGATTCAAGGTAGTCTAAGTTAAAATTTAATTAAAATTCAAAGTAGATGATGAACTTGGAAGAAGATGAGATGTGTATCCCTGTGGATGCCTTGTATATCTGTGTGTGAGATACATGTTTCAACAACATATCCAATATAATTTCACAAGTGAGGTATGGAGAGGATGAAATATCAAACCTTACTTTTACCTTGGGAGGTTGAGAGACTGTTTCAATAGGTCCTCAACTCAAAGAAAATTAAATAGCGGAAAAAGACATATCGAAAGTAAAGAAGCCATAGCAAAATTCTATAGGAAGCATGACAAACATTCTAACAAAAAGAAAATGTAACTACGCCAAAATAATATAATAGTCGAAGTTCATGAAACTAAACGAGTAATACTGTGGCTACTAGTATGAGGATAAGTGAAACAACATTTTATTACCTACTAAGCTTCTACTTTAATCCATGTCCTCCACAACCTCCTAGCTAAGGTCATGACCTCGGTAAATTGAAATTGTGTCATGTCTTGTCTAACACTTTTTGCAGTACTTCTTCAATCTACTTCTATCTTTTCTAAAACCATCAATATCCAACCTGTCACACCTCCTCACTAGGACATTCATGCATCTCCTTTTTATATGCCCAAGTCCAAGCATGAATTGCAAATTTCAAAGATTTTAAATTCTAAATCATCATTTGAGCTAAAATATTTCAACTTAAAGCTTGGGATTGGTAAAGTCCAGAGAGAATTGAGATTAGAAGAATGAAAGTAGAATGCGAGGAAAAAGGAGTTAGAGGGGAGTGTAAAGTGGATACGTTGTATGGTAATATTATAAATAAGTTTAGGCTGAAAAATAGTACTGTAGAAAAAGTTGTTCATGTTACAAATATATTTATTGTGCAACAGTAAATGTCTACTTTTGGAGAAAAGTTATGAATCTTAATTACGGATCAAGTCAGTTTTTTCTATAAGTAAAAGGGTTCTCTTTATTGTAAAATCATATGTCAAGAGAAATAAGAAGTCTTCTCTCTTTTCCCTACTTTCTTCTTCTTATTGTTTTATAGTTAACGCGTTATCAGCATGAGACTCTACCATTTTGAACAAGTACTTTAGAGGGATCTCTCTATGAGCTTTCTGTTAACCAATTTACAAAGGGAAAAAGACTCAAATATGCCATCGAACTTTGAGAAAAGGTTAAGTTACCAGTTTCAAAAAAAAAGGTTCATTTATGTCATCTGTTAAAAGTTTGGTTCATTCATGTCATTACCGTTTGAGAAAAGGTTTATCTGTGCCATTATTTTTTAACTCCGATTTTGCAAAACCACTTAAACAACTTTAAACATTTTTAAATTAGGGTTTTGGATCAAATGTAGTCTTCTTGGTCATTTTTCTTCAAGCATGCCAAGAATACATGAAGAACGCCATGAACTCCCAAATTTTCAACTTCTTCAAATATTCACGAAATCACCTCAAATTTCAAGAGTAGCATTCCTCCGAGCTAGATACCAAAACTCTATTTTTTGAGCTCGAATTCAAACTAATTCAACAAGATCTTCTTGAAAATTTTCTTCAAAGTTTCACAACACTAGGTGAAAAAAATATTCAAAAAAAGAGGAGAAATTAGTCCCAAAATTTTAAAAATTAGCTTTGATTCGTATTTTATACTAGATCCTTATTCTTTAGTATTTTTGAGTCTATGTTCAAAATTTCAATTAATTTAGAGTTGAGGAGAAAATTTTACCATTAAAGAAGGTTAAAGTTTTGAAACTTTGAAATTTTTTATATTTATTTTTTATTCTAGGGAAAGTGCTCAAATATATCATTGAACTTTGAGAAAGGCTCATTTATGCCTAGTGTTGTGAAACTTTGAGATTTTTTTTCAAGTGGGTCATGTTGAGTTAGGTTGACTCCGAGCTCAAAAGATATTGAGTTTTGGTATCTAGCTTGAAGGAACTCTACTCTTGAAATTTGAGGTAATTTCGTGAAGATTTGAAGAAGTTGAAAATTTGGGAATTCTTGGTGTCCTTCATGTGTTCTTGGCATTCTTGAAGAAGAATGATTAAAAAGACTATATTTGATCCAAAACTCTAATTTAAAAGTGTTTAAAGTTGTTTAAGTGGTTTTGCAATATCGGAGTTAAAAAATAACGGCATAGATGAGCCTTTTCTCAAACGGTAATGACATAAATGAGCCAAACCTTTGACGGATGACATAAATGAGTCTTTTCTCAAAGTTCGATGACATATTTGAGTCTTTTTCCTTTACAAAAGGCCTTGCATGTTTCAATCTTAGTGATACGATAGCTGAGTGGAATTTTCTTTTTCTCGAATAGTGTTTATAATCTATAACAACCTTATATATTATATTATATATATAATTAGAAGCATCACTCACGGTTGGATGCTATCAATGTTCATACATAAATATTATATGTCCTATAATAGGTGATAATTGATATTCCTATGTTGTTATACATTAATTGACACATTGGTAATCCATGTCCTCCACAACCTCCTAGCTAAGGTCATGACCTCGGTAAATTGAAATTGTGTCATGTCTTGTCTAACACTTTTTGCAGTACTTCTTCAATCTACTTCTATCCAATTTATATTACTTTTATTTGCAAGTGCCATATTGTGGATTGAGTATCATATATTTTCAAAATTAAAGTTTTGTTGGTTGATTAATATTTTTAAAGGTTGTAAGTTCTATTTCACTTTGGCCTATTATGTCTTTGGTTAAAGATAAGGTAGTCCATTTAAGTTTCATCGCATGAAAAAGATAAGGCATTGGGTTAGAGTCCTGGTGCACTATGATGATAAAATGTTGGGTTCAAGTTCCGTCGATTTATGACCTAAGACACCTTTATATGTGTAAGGCTTTGTTTTGAAGTCTCAATGCACTATATTAATGATATAATAATGATTAAAGTAAAATAATGTGCTTTTGCTGAAAAGTCATGAAACCTATCCCTCCTGAATTTGCTCCATTTGCTTAAGTGAATGTGGTAGCAATGCATAATATGTTTGAAAGAAGACAAGTGGTTGAATAATGCACATGAATGTGGTTAGAGGTACTAAGCTATCATAATTTGATATGCTTAGATGATTGTGTTCTATTCATGTAGAATGAGAACTTTTGATAAGTGCTAAAAATATAGGCCATTACTTGAAGTGAATGTGATAGTATTATATAAAGCTTAGCACTTACGAATGTGCACTATGTCTTGATGGTATCATAACTCACCTCTGGGAAAGGTAGAGTAATTAAGAAGAAATAAATCTAAAATTTACTCCGTAAGTAGTAAATTTGAAATTTATATGTAATAGTAAATCAAAAACTTATTCAATCAAAAGGCACATATTATGGTAAACTTGAAGTTTATTAGTGAAATAAGTTTATAAGTGGGCATGAACAATTTTGTCATCTCAAAGATGTGTCAAGCAGGGATTGCAATCAATGAAGAAGGCAGCTTATTACTACAGAGCGAATTTAGTGAAAATGAGATAAAAGTTTGTGTTATGGCATGTGCTAGTGATGCTAGTGATAAAGCACCTGGGCTTGATGGTTTCACCATGGCTTTTTTCATCTCTTGCTGGGATGTAGTAAGCAGAGAAGTGGTTGCAGCAATACAAAATTTTTATGACCAGAATCTATTTGAAAAGAGCTTCAATGCTACGTTCATAGCTCTGATTTCAATGAAGTTAGGGGTCAAGGAATTGGTTGATTTTAGGCCTATTAGTCTAATAGGCAGCATCTACGAGATCATCTCAAAGGTGTTGATTGAGAGGTTGAAAAAAGTGGTATCTAGATTGGTGGATGCTTATCAAATGGTATTTATCAAAGGCAGGCAGATCATGGATGCTATTTTGATAGCTAATGAATGTGTAGATGTGAGGCAGATCAACAAGATTCCGGGTATCCTTTGTAAGCTGGACATAGAGAAAGCTTATGATCACTTACATTGGGGTTTCCTTTGGAAAACTTTGGAGAGTATGGTCTTTGGTGAGAAGTGGATAAATTGGATCAAATTTTGCACTACTGCTTTGAAATTCTCAGTTTTGATCAATGGGTCACCCTTTGGTTTTTTCAATTGAGAGAGAGGCTTGAGACAAGGGGACCCTTTATCCTCTTTCCTGTTTATGCTGGCAATGGAGGGACTTAGTGATATGTTAAGGGCAGCTCAAACCAATAGTTGGATTAGGGGTTTTAATGCTAATATGGATGGTACACGAGATTTGGCAATTAGTCACCTTCAATCTGCAGATGACACCTTAATTATTCTGTGATGCAGACAATAATCAACTGAAATATTTAAGAGTCATCTTGGTTCTGTTTGAAGCAACTTCTGGCCTTCACATTAATTGGAGTAGAAGCTTTATTTACCCAGTTAATGAGGTACCTGTGATAGACAGTTTTGTAGGCATCTTTGGAGGGAATATTGGAGAATTACCTAGTGTATATCTTGGCATTCCATTGGGGGACAAGAGCAAATCAAAGGGAATATGGCACAAGGTGTTGGAGAAATGTGAGAAGAAGCTTGTTAACTGTGAAAAGTCAATATTTGTCCTTGGTTGGTAGAGTTACTCTCATAAAATAGTGTTCTGGATGCTTTATCTACCTATATTATGTCATTATTCCTTATGCCTGCTAGTGTAAGGGACATACTGGACACTATTAGAAGAAATTTTCTGTGGTAAGGTAATTGTGATCCAAAGAACTAGAAGTTTCATTTGGTCAAGTGAGATGAAGTTATAGTCAACAAGAAAGAAGGGGGATTGGGAATAAGGAGTTTGAAGATTTAGAATAGTAGTTTACTAATGAAATGGCTGTGGAGGTTTGCTTTTCAAGAACATTCTCTTTCGTAGGAGACAATCAGGTCAAGATATGGCATGGAAAATTTGTGGATTAGCAAAGCTACTTTAGGACCATATGGTACTGGTCTGTGGAGATCAATAAGGAATTTGTGGCCAAAATTGATAAATGATTGTGAGATTAAGGTGGGTGATGGAGGGAAGACCTTGTTCTGGGAGGAAAGCTGGGTGGGTCAGGGATCTCTACAAAACAGTTTCCCCAGGTCTTTTTCTTTTGAGTCTCTAGGAAAAGTTCACTGTTAAAGGGATGAGAGATGACCAGGGGTGGAACTTTAGATTTAGAAGATTATTGAATGATTGGGAGCTGAGTAGAATGGTTGAATTCCCTAACACTTTTGAACAATGCAAGTATTTCAATGACATTGAGGATCAACTAGTCTGGATTCCAGATAAACAAGGGAGATTCTCAGTTGGTTTTGTTTATAGGAAGTTTTAGAGATCAGGCCTATAGCAAGGAGGCTGGCTATGGAAAATGATGTGGGAAGTCCAGGTTCCATTCAAGATAGCTTGTTTCTCCGGCGTCTGGCTAAGTAGGCTGTACTAACTCATGATAACCTCATGTTAGGAGGCCTCCAATTGTGCTCCAGATGCTCTTTTTGTTAATGTGAGGCAGAGACAATAAATCATCTTTTTCTACGCTGTAGAGAGGTAATGAAGCTTTGGCAGATCTTCATCAATGTTATGGGTATTGACTGGACTATGCCTAGGAATATAAAGGAAGCTTTAGCTTGTTGGAACAGGGATGGAAATCAGTTAGGGCACAAAGAGAGATGGATGATTGTCCCAGTTTGCATTTGGTGGACTATTTGGCTAGAAAGGAACCAAAGATGTTTTGAAAACAAGAGTAGCTCTATTGTGAAAATGAAGATGAATTATATGGTTCTTTTCTATTTTTGGTGTAAGCATGAATATTCTCAAGAAGAAAATATTCCTAGTATTTTCGATTACTTATGAGATTATAGTAGGCTAGGTTTTGCATTTCTGTGAACCTTCTTTTTTGTAAGTACTGGAATACTCATGGAGTATCATTCTGTTGGTAATACAAGTTACCTCTCTCTCTAAAAAAAAGAGGCCTACAGGCAACAACTGGGGACCCCAATACCACTGGAACTACTACTGGAGAAGTGTACCAGTGGCTACTCATGGACGGAATATTGTGTTCAGAAGGCATTTAAATGACTGGAGATTGGGAGAGTGGCTGAACTCCTACAAGTTCTGGATGAGTTATCAGCAGAAAAAGATTCTATCAGGTGGAAACACTCTAGAGATGGAAGCCTTTTTGTTATCTAGCTATATATTAAGGAGGTGAAGGAGTATCCAGGTTGTAAACTCGGCCCCTGGAAGCAGATTTGGAGGAACAAGGTGCCAACCAAGATAAAGTGTTTCTCTTGGTTGGTTGCTAGAAGAGCATGCTCCACACATGAGAGATTGAAAAGGAGGGGTCCATATCGCCTCTTAGTGCTGTCTCTGTAATAAGGCTGAGGAAACCAATAACCATCTGTTCCTCCATTGCAGAGTGACAACACAATTGTGGAACCTTTTTTCTGGGACTAATTCATACATAATGGATTACGCCTGAGCATACAACAAATCTGCTTAGTTGCTGGATCAATAGAAGGGGAAGAAAATGTAAGAAAAAATGGAGTATAGTACCATGAAGCATTTAATGGTCTATCTGTGGGGCCTGTTCCTCAGCATTACAGGTACTAGTTGCATCATGTCAGAGCATACATCTGACCTTCTGAGCTACTGGATTAGGAGGGGTGGAAGCAAGAGCCAGAAGATGTGGTGGAGACTAATCCCATCATGTATATGGTGGTCAGTACGTAGAGAGAGGAATAGTGTATGTTTTGACGATAGGTTCAATTACATTCATAAAGGAAAAGGGAACTGTGTTATATCTCTGCTTTTTTGGTATTAACAGTTTGTGTATAGAGGATACTGATCAAATTATAGATTTAATAGGGAGTTTGTAATTGCTTCTCTTTTTTGGAGGTGGCCAGCAAACACTTAATGCTGAAGAATGCAACTTTACCAGTTTCCCAAAAAAAATAAATAAAAAATAAATCACAGAATTAATGTGGATAGATGACTTGCTTGGATATTGTAACTCCAGCATAAGAATAAGACAAGCTCATCTTCTGCTTACATTATCTGAAGTATCTTACTCTCTTGCACACTGTGATGTAATTTCACCTCGCTTTACCTGATTCCTAATATCATGTAATGAATGCAGCCAGTTCCAGGCTGTGAGATCTAGTGCAGAGATTGCACAAAAACAAGGTAAAGTTTGCACTAATTATGTATTAGTTTACCATTTCTATTTGTGTATTCGAAGTTATGGAAAACAGAAAGATGTTGGAGAGAAATAGATGCTATAATGCATAGCATCCTGGTGTTTTATCTCATTATCCATCGAGAATTTTGAGTAGATTTTGTTGGTTCAACTTGAGAGCACGACAATTAATTGTGTCACAATTGAGCATTTCTGTCTAGGCAATGGAATTGTTGGTGCATCAATTGCCATGGTTCGGTGTAGGAAATAATAGTATTACTGATACTGGGGATGCCCATACTGGTGTTGTCTTGGTCAACTCTTCCATCAATTTATCTATAACGTATACTACATGGTTCCCAGGTCCCATTCAAGATAGCTTG